>JAPVLO010001301.1:0-123895 GCA_027257055.1 Cephalopachus bancanus | reverse complement strand
TCTGATTTCCATGAGGGTATTTCCTTCATTTTCTAAGGTTCTTATGGTTTGAGGTTTTATATTTAGGTCTCTGATCCATTTGGAGTTAACCTTTGTGCATGGGGATAGATAGGGGTCCTGTTTCAATCTTCTGCATGTGGTCAGCCAGTTTTCCCAGCACCATTTACTGAATAGGTTCTCTTCTCCTCAGTGGTAGGTGGTGGAGGCCTTGTCGAAGATGAGTTGGTTGAGAAATTGAGGTTTTACTTCTGAAATCTCAATTCTATTCCATTGATCTATATGCCTGTTCCTATACCAATACCAAGCTGTTTTGATGATTGTAGCTTTATAGTAAAGTTTGAAGTCTGGTAATGTGATACCACCTGCTTTGGTTTTTTTGCTGAGGATTGTTCTGGCTATTCTTGGACGTTTGTGTTTCCATATGAATTCCTGTGTTGTTTTTTCTAGGTCTGAGAAGAATGTTGCTGGTAATTTGATGGATATTGCATTGAATTTGTAGATTGCCTTATGTAAAATGGACATCTTCACTATGTTGATTCTTCCAATCCATGAGCATGGGATATTTTTCCACTTGTTTGTGTCATCTTTGATTTCTTTGAGCAGTGTTTTGTAATTTCCATTGTAAAGGTCTTTCTTGTCTCTGGTTAGGAAGATGCCAAGGTATTTCTTTTTTTTTTGTGGCTATTGTGAATGGAATAGTGTTTTTTATTTGGGTTTCTATTTGATTATTATTGGTGTAGAGAAATGCGATTGTCTTTTGTACATTTATTTTGTATCTTGAGATTTTGTCAAAGGCCTTTATCAGTGTAAGGAGGTTTGTGACAGATTCTCTTGGATTTTCAAGGTACACAATCATATCATCTGCAAAGAGAGATAACTTGACTTCCTCTTTTCCTATTTGGATACACCTGATAGCCTCTTCTTCTCTGATTGCTTGAGCCAGGACTTCCAATACTATGTTGAACAGGAGAGGTGAGAGTGGGCATCCTTGTCTTGTTCCAGTTTTCAGGGGAAATGGTTCCAATTTTTGTCCATTTAGAAGTTGCTGGCTGTGGGTTTCTCGTAGATGGCTTTTATTATTTTGAGGTATGTTCCCCGTATGCCTATATGTTCAAGGGTTTTTATCAAGAAGGGGTGCTGGATTTTATCAAAAGCTTTTTCTGCTTCTAATGATATAATCATGTGGTTTTTGTTTTGACATTTGTTGATGTATTTAATTACATTTATGGTTTTACGAATGTTGAATCAGCCTTGCATCCCAGGAATGAAGCCTACTTGGTCATGATGGATGATTTTTGACATGTATTTCTGAATTCGGTTTGCTAGGATATTGTTGAGAATTTTAGCATCTATGTTCATCAAAGATATTGGCCTGTAGTTCTCTTTCTTTGTTGGATCTTTATCTGGCTTGATACCCAAGCTTGTTGGCTTTGGAAAATGATTTGGGGAGAGTTCCATCTTTTTCAATCGCCTGGAATACCTTCAGTAGGATTGATATCAGCTCCTCCTTAAATGTCTTGTAGAATTCTGCTGGAAAGCCATCTGGGCCAGGGCTTTTTTTTGTAGAAACTTTTCTTATTACGTAGTTGATTTCCTTGATTGTTATTGGTCTATTTAGTGTCTCAATTTCTTCTTGTTCCAACCTTGGTAGGTTGTGTGATGTCAGAAAGTACTCCATTTTCTTAAGGTTTCAAGTTTGCTTCCATACAAGTGTACATAGTAGTCTCTATTGATCTTGTGTATTTCTTTAGGGTCAGATGTGAATTCATCTTTTGTGTTTCTGATTGTGCTTATTTGGTTTTTTTCTCATTTTTTCTTGGTCCGTCTAGCTAGGGGACCATCAATATTGTTTATCCTTTCGAAGAAACAGCTTTTTGTTTCATTGATTTTTTGTATTATCTTTTTGTCTTCTATGTCCTGGATGTGGGCTTTTGTTTTGGTGATCTGGATTCTTCCGCTGAAATTAGGATTTTTGTGGTCTTGCTTTTCCAGCTTCTTTAGGTGACTTTTTAAGTTGTTAATTCGTGTTCCTTCCATTTTCTTCATGTGTGTTTGTAGGGATATAAATTCCCCTCTTACTACAGCTTTCAAGGCGTCCCAGAGATTTTGGTAAGATGTTTCTCATTTTCATTTGTTTCCAGGTATCTTTTGATCTCTTTTTTGATTTCATCATTGACCCAGGAGTTGCTTAGCATCATGCTGTTTAGTGTCCATGTCTTTGTGGGTTTTGGGGTGACTTTGTTGATGTCAATGTTTATTTTTATTCCACTGTGGTCCAAGAAAGTGCATGGTAGAATTTCAGTCCTTTTAAATTTGCTTATGCTTGGTTTATGGCCAATTATGTGGTCGATCTTAGAATACGTTCCATGTGGTGATGAGTAGAATGTATATTCTGTGGTCTTTGGATGGAGTGTTCTGAAGGTATCAATTAAGTCCATTTGGTCCTAAGTCACATTGAGGTTTTGGATCTCCTTGCTGATTTTTTGTCCTGATGATCTGTCTAGTGTTGTGAGTGAGGTATTAAAGTCCCTAGTTGTTATGGTGTTAGGGTCAATATCTTTCTTTAGTTTTCCTAGAAGTTGCTTTATGAAAGTTGGCGCACCTATGTTGGGTGCATATATGTGTAGGATACATATTTCTTGTTGACGGATTGGTCGTTTTATCATTATGTAGTGGCCTTCTGTATCTTTTTTTTTTTTTTTTTTGAGTTGGAGTCTCACTCTGTTGCCCAGACTGGAGTGCAGTGGCCACTCCCGGCCACCGCAGCCTTGACCTGCTGGGCTCCGGCAATCCTTCCGCCTCAGCCTTCCGAGTAGCCGGAACTACAGGCATGCGCTACCATGCCCAGCTAATTTTTGATTTATGTAGAGATGAGGTCTTGCCAAGTGCCCAGGCAGGTCTCAAACCTGAGGGCTCAGGCAATCCATTCACCTCAGCCTCCCAAAGGCACGGGATTACAGGCTGAGCCACCGAGCCCGGCCTGTATCTTTTTTGATTTTTAATAGTTTGAAGGGTATTTTGTCTGAAATTAAGATCGCTACTCCTCCTTTCTTTTGTATTCTGTTCACCTGAAGGTTTGTTTCACATCCTCTTACTTTGAGTTTGTGGGTGTCCCTTCAAGTGTGGTGAGTCTCTTGAAGGCAATAGATTGTTGCCTGATGATATTCTATCCATTTTGCCCTTCTGTGTCTTTTCAGTGTAGTATTTAGTCCATTCACATTTAGGCTAATAATTGAAATGCAAGAGTTGATCCCTGTCATAGGGTTCTTACATTACAGAGTTGTTTCTGTTTGTTTGTTGTCTTTCTTTGGGTTTTGGAGTTGGCCCATGTGTGCTTTTAATCTTTTACCTCTACTCTTGTGAAGAATGTTGTTGTTCTTTTTTCTTTTTCTTCTGTGTTCAGTAGTTTTTTAAGAGTTTCTTGTAGAGGTGGTCTAGTGGCAGCGTAGGTTCTTAGAGATTAGATATTTGGAAAAGATTTCAATTCTCCCTCACTAATGAGGCTTAGTTTGGCTGGGTAGGTTATTTTTGGTTGAAATTGTTTATCTTTTAAAACTTTGAAGATAGGGCTCCAGGCTTTCCTAGCCTGAAGGGTTTCTGTGGATAAATCTGCTGCTATTCTAATTGGTCTTCCCTGGTAGATAGTCTGGCCTTTTTCTCTTGCTGCCTTTAGGATTTTTTCTTTTATAGCTACTTTGTTTAGGCGAATTATTATGTGTCTGGGAGTTTGTCTTCTCATTTGTTGTCTTGCAGGGGTTCTCTGAATCTCTTGTGTTTGAATTTTTTCATCCTGATGAGATGAGGGAAGTTTTCTTGAATGATTTCATGAACTGTTTGTTCCAATGTGGCTTCTGTTTCTCTCTCTGCCTCAGGAAGCCCAGTTACTCTTAGGTTTGGTCTCTTGAAGTGATCATTCATCCCTTGCAGGTTTTGTTCTTTTTGAGCTTCTTTTCTATGCTTTTGACAGTTTGGGTTAGTTCTGTGTTTTGGTCTTCGAGCTCTGAGATTCTTTCTTCTGCTTGGCGAATTCTGCTTTCCATGCTTATTAGTTTGTTATTTATTTCCATCACAGTATTCTTTACTGCTGTTATTTCTGACATCAGTTCTTTCCTATTTTCCTCTTGTCTCTTCTCAATTTTTTAAATTCTCTCCATTAATGTCTTGATGTCTGGGTTTGTTGCATGTGACCAGTCATTCTGGGGGCTCTTCATTGTTTGTGTTCCAGAATCTGTTTTCTCAGTGTCTGATCTCCCGGGGGTCTTTGTGAGACCTATATTCTTCTTTTGGTTTTTCTTCATTTGTGCAGTTTTTTCTCCTACCTACTTTTTCCTTCCCTCCACATCACCATCTTCTTTAGTTCTGTTTATTCAGGGGTAAAGGGATTGGTTTTACTTTTGTTTGTTCAATCTCCTATTCTTTATGTATGCCCTCTTACTTTGTTCAATTCTGGAGTTGCACTGTAGGTTGGGGGTGGTCCTTTTTGCAGTTTGGAGATTTACTTAAGGGGGGAGCAGTGATTCAAAATCTATCTGCAGGTCCTGGTATTCGCTGACAGGTGTATGGATAATCTGGAACCTACTTCCCACTGCCTTGGAATCTGGCTGTAGGTTTACTCCCTGAAATAAAATGTGGTTAGCAGAGAGAAGAGAATGGAGCAGACAGTGGGTTCAAGAGGGGGTGGAGAGATAGAGGAGTAAGGGGGGAAACAAACGAGTGTGCCAACAAATGGAGAGAGAGACCTATACTGAAACAGATAAAAATAATAGACCACAGCTACAGATGAACCAACTCCCATGCAAAAAAAAAAACTGAAACATATAATGATGCTAACATACAAGCTAACCAACTACCTTATTGGTGTGCTGTTCCTCTATACAAAGATATGGTTTACAGAGAGGAGAAAAGAGAAGAAAAGGAAGAGGAAAAAAAGGAACAATACAGTAGGAATAGAATTAAGTCATTAAACTAACAGAATCAATCAAGCACACTGTGAGACTTTTCGTTTAAGTCCAGTGTCCTTTCAGTTCTGATTTCTAGCTTTCTTTTCGAGCTGGTAAATTAGTTTCCAGTTAGGGTCAGTTGCCCCTGGTATGCTGTGAAGGACAGTTCAGATCACCCTCCGTTCACCACTCTGGCCTATGTCTTTTCAAGCTTGTTTCTCTCGTTTCGGTGTTGTTACCTTGAGTCGCCAGCAGATGGTGGTATCTCAGCTGCTCGCCCCAAAGAGGATGGGGCCGGACAGGAACTGGCAGAGACTGGAGGTGGATGCCTGCCTCAGGGCATACAGCAGGAGACTTACAGCGGGCAGGACATCAGCGGGCAGGAGAGGTGGCAGTGATCCCAGCAGATCTTGCCTGCAGGGGCTTCAAGGACTGAGGCGGAATTGCCTCTGGCCCGGGTGGTGCGATGTGCTACCGGCAGTGGCGGCGGCATCTGTGCTGCAGTGGCTGTCCAGACCGCTGTGATGCCCCAGCGGTGGCAACGGCTGAGCTCCATATGAAGAGCAGGCTGTGATGTTGGGGTCCGCAGCCCCTGGGGAGAGAGCCAGAGACCCACTGTAGTTCTCCTTTGCAGAGGGTTTCACAGATCAGTTGCCCCATCACCCCTTTTTTTAATAATCAATACTTTTTTATTATGATATTATGGGATACAGTTAAGGGTTAGGTATACAAATATGCTTTGTTCAGGCACCTTTGTTGATAAAAGGTGTTTCCCCATTTCCAGATAGATGTTTACTACCATTAATCCCATCTTCCTTCCCCTCCCCCCCATAGTTTACCACCACTATTAGTCATTTTCTTATTGTAATACGTTGAATGATCAAGGTCCACTATATGAGTAAGAACATGTGATACTCAGATCTTTGTTTCTGTGAGAGGTCACTCAGTATTATAGACTCTAGTTCCATCCAGGTAACTGCAAAATTCATGATTTTGTTCTTTTTTATGGCTGCGTAGTATTCCATTGTGTATATGTACCACATTTTTTTCATCCAGTCCTCTTTTGATGGGCAGCATGGTTGGTTCCAGGTTCTTGCTATTGTGAGCAATGCTGCAATAAACATTCATGTGCAGGTATCTTTTTGATAGAGTGATTTGAGTTCTTCAGGGTATATTCCCAGTAGGGAGATTGCAGGGTCATATGGGAGGTTGATATTTAGGGCTTTTAGGAATGGCCACACTGCTTTCCACAGAGGTTGCACTAGTTTACAATCCCACCAGCAGTGTAGAGGTGTTCCCTTTTCACCACACACTCTCCAGCAACTGTTATTTTTTGAGTTATTGATAATTGCCATTCTGACTGGAGTTAGGTCGTATCTCAGTGTGGTTTTGATTTTCATCTCCCTGATGATTAGTGAGGTTGAACATTTCTTCATGCGTCTGTTGGCTGCTCAGATGTCTTCCTTTGTGAAAACTCTGTTCATATCTTTTGCCCATTTTATAATGGGGTTGTTTTTTTTTTTGTTTTTTGTTTTGTTTTGTTTTTTTGCTTTTCAGCATGTTTGAGTTCCTTGTAGGTCCAAGATGGTAAGCCTCTGTCAGACCTGGAGTTGGCAAATACTTTTTCCCAGTAGGTAGGCTGTCTCCCTGCTCTCTGGATGGTTTCTTTGGCTTTGCAGAAGCTTGTCAGTTTAATGGGGTCCCACTTGTTTCTCTTATCTCTTGTGGCCTGTGGGTTTTGGGTTTTGTTCAGGAATTGGATGCCAGTTCTGATTTCCATGAGGGTATGTCCTTCATTTTCTAAGGTTCTTATGGTTTGAGGTTTTATATTTAGGTCTCTGATTCATTTGGAGTTAATTTTTTTGTATGGGGATAGATAGGGGTCCTGTTTTAATCTTCGGCATGTGGTCAGCCATTTTCCCCATCACCATTTACTGAATAGGTTCTTCTCTCCCCAGTGGTAGGTGGTGGAGGCTTTGTCGAAGATGAATTGGTTGAGAAATTGAGGTTTTGCTTCTGGAATCTCAGTTCTATTCCATTGATCTATATGCCTGTTCCTATACCAGTGCCAAGTTGTTTGGATGATTGTAGCTTTATAGTAAAGTTTGAAGTCTGGTAATGTGATACCGCCTGCTTTGTTTCTTTTGATGAGGATTCTTCTGGCTATTCTTGTATATTTGTGTTTCCATATGAATTCCTGTGTTGTTTTTTCTATGTCTGAGAAGCATGTTGCTGGTAATTTGATAGGTATTGCATTGAATGTGTAGATTGCCTTAGGTAATATGGACATCTTCACAATGTTGATTCTTCCAATCCATGAGCATGGGATATTTTTCCACTTGTTTGTGTCATCTTTGATTTCTTTGAGCAGAGTTATGTAGTTTTCATTGTAAAGGTCTTTCACATCTCTGCTTAGGAAGATGCCAAGGTATTTCATTTCTTTTGTGGCTATACTGAATGGAATTGTGCTTTTTATTTGGGTTTCTGTTTATTATTGGTATAAAGAAATGCAATTTTCTTTTGCACATTTATTTTATATCCTGAGACTTTGCCAAAGGCCTTTATCAGTGTAAGGAGGTTTTCGACAGATTCTCTTGCAAAGAGAGATAACTTGACTTCCTCTTTTTCTATTTGGATACCCCTGATAGCCTTCTCTTCTCTGATTGCTCTAACCAGGACTTCCAATACTATATTGAACAGAAGGGGTCAGATTGGGCATCCTTGTCTTCTTTCAGTTTTCAGGGGTAAATACTTCCAATTATTTTCCATTTAAGAGTATGCTGGTTGTGGGTTTCTTGTAGGTAGCTTTTACTATTTTGAGGTATGTTCCCTGTATGCCTAGATGTTTGAGGGTTTTTATCAAGAAGGGGTGCTGGATTTTATCAGAAGCATTTCCTACATCTAATGATATAATCATGTGGTTTTTGTTTTGACATCTATTGATGTATTTAATTACATTTGTGGTTTTACGAATGTTGAACCAGGCTTCCATCCCAGGGATGAAGCCTACTTGGTCATGATGGATGATTTTTGAGATGTGTTGTTTAATCCCATTTGCTAGGATCTTAAACAGGATTTTAGCATCTATGTTCATCAAAGTTATTGGCCTGTAGTTCTCTTTCTTTGTTGGTCTTTACCTGGCTTGGATATCAATGTGATATTAGCTTCGTAAGATGATTTGGGGAGAGTTTCATCTTTCTTAATCGCCTGAAACAACTTCAGTAGGATTGGAATCAGCTCCTCCTTAAATATCTTGTCGAATTCTGCTGGAAAGCCGTCTGGTCCAGGGCTTTATTTTGTAGGTAGTTTTCTTTTTACGGAGTCAATTTCCTTGATTGTTATGGGTCTATTTAGGGTCTCAATTTCTTCTCTTTCCTCCTAGGCAGGTTGTGTGATGGCAGAAAGTTCTCCATTTCCTTGAGGTTTTCAAGTTTGTTTCCATACAAGTGCAGGTAGTAGTCTCTAATGATCTTTTGTTTTTCTTCAGGGTCAGATGTGACTTCATCTTTTGTGTTTCTGATTGTGCTTATTTGGCTTTTTCTCTCTTTTTCTTGTTCAGTCTAGCAAGGCGATAATCGATCTTGTTTATCCTTTCAAAGAACCAGCTTTTTGTTTCATTGATTTTTTTTTTTTTTGTATTATCTTTTTTTCTTCTATGTCCTTGATTTGGGCTTTTATTTTGGTGATCAGGATTCTTCTGCTGAAATTAGGGTTTTTGTGGTCTTGCTTTTCCAGCTTCATTAGGTAGCTTGTTAGGCTGTTAATTTGTGATCCTTCCATTTTCTTCACGTGTGTTTGTAAGGATATAAATTTCCCTCTTACTACAGTTTCCATGGCATCCCAGAGATTTTGGTAAGATGTTTCTTCATTTTCATTTGTTTCCAGGTGTCTTTTGATCTCTATTTGATTTCATCATTGACCCAGGAGTTGTTTAGCATCATGCTGTTTAGTGTCCATGTCTTTGTGGGTTTGCACTATCTGCACTATCTGTACCTTGTGGTGTTAATGTTTATTTTTATTACACTCTGATCCGAGAAGGTGCATAGTAAAATTTTGGTCCTTTTAAATTTGCTTATGCTTGATTTATGACCAATTATGTGGTCAATTTTAGAATACATTCCATGTGGTGATGAGTAGAATGTGTATTCTGTGGTCTTTGGAAGGAGTGTTCTGTAGGCATCAATTAAGTCCATTTGGTCAATAGTTGAATTGAGGTTCTGCATCTCATTGGTGATTTTTGTCCTGATGATCTGTCTAGGGTTGTGAGTGGGGTATTAAAGTCCCCCCAGTTATGACAGTGTTAGAGTCAATATCTTTCTTTAGTTTTCCTAGAAGTTGCTTTATGAAAGTTGGCGCACCTATGTTAGGAGCATATATGTTTAGGATAGATATTTCTTGTTGATGGAGTGAACCTTTTATCATTATGTAGTGGCCCACTGTATCTTTTTAAATTTTTGATACCCCAAATGGTATTTTTTCTGAAATTAGGATCGTGACTTCTCCTTTCTTTTGTGTTCCATTCGCCTGAAAATTTGTTTCCCGTCCTCTTACTTTGTGTCTGTGCCTGTCCTTTCTAGTGAGATGGGTCTTTTGAAGGCAGTATATTGTTGCCTCGTGATATTTTATCCATTTTGCCATTCTGTCTTTTCAGTGGTGCATTTAGTCTGTTCACGTTCAGGCTAATTATTGAAATGTGAGAGTTTGTCCGTATCATAGAGTTCATATAGAGTTGTTTTTCCACTTGGTTTATTGTCCTTCTTTTGGTTTTGGGGTTGCTTCATGTGTATTTTATTCTTTTTCCTGTACTCTTGTGAAGAACGTTGTTCTTTTTTTCTTTTCTTCTGTGTTTAGTACTTTCTTAAGTGTCTCAAGTAGAGGCAGTTTGGTGGCAGCGTAAGTTCTTAGGGATTGGATATCTGGGAAAGATTTTAATTCTCCCTCGCTGATGAGGCTTAACTTGGATGGGTAGGTTATTCTTGGTTGAAATTGTTTTTCTTTTAGGACTTTGAAGATAGGACTCCAAGCTCTCCTAGCCTGCAGGGTTTCTGTAGATAAATCTGCTGCTATTCTAATTGGTCTTCCATTGTAGGTGTTCTGGCCTTTTCCTCTTACTGCCTTTAGGATTTTTTCTTTTATGCCTATTTTGTTTAGGCAAATTATTATGTGTCTAGGAGTTGGTTTTCTCATTTGTTGTGCTGCAGGGGTTCTCTGAATCTCTTGTGTTTGAATTTTTGCATAACTGATTAGATAAGGGAAGTTTTCTTGAATGATCTCATGGAAAGTTTGTTGCAGTGTGGTCTCTGTCTCCCTTTCTGCCTCAGGAAGACCAGTTACTCTTAGGTTCGGTCTCTTAAAGTAATCACTCATCTCTTGGAGGTTTTGTTCTGTCTTTTTGAACTTGTTTTCTGTGTTTTTAAGAGTTTGGGTTAGTTCTATATTTTGGTCCTCAAGTTCTGAGATTCTTTCTGAGAGACCCATATTCTTCCTTTGGTTTTTCTTCATTTGTGTGGATTTTTCTCTCTCTCCCCCTTTCCCTCCCCTTATTTAATTCTGTTTTTCATAGAAGGTGGAGTTGCTTTTGTTTCACTTGTGCAGTTTCCTGTTCTTCCTTATGAGGATCCACTGGCTTTGTTCACTTTTGAGGTTGGAGTATGGGCTGTGAGCTGTACTTATTCCTGTTTTGAGGTTTAATTGAGAGGGAGGCTGTGATTCATAATCTATATGCTGATTCCAGCATCCACCCACAGGTGTATGAGCACACTGCAATCTATTTCCCACTGCCTTACAATCTGTCTGTGCAGTGGTATATAGGTTTGGTCCCTGGATCAGAGGGAGGTACAAAAGAGGAAAATAATGGAGGAAGGTGGTGGTCAATAGGAAGTTAGAAAGAGTGGAGACTGAGAGGGAAAACAAACATACATACCAACTAACAGGTGAAAAAGAGACACAAGGCTGGAGAGAAGTGAAAAAAACACGTGCGCCAAATTCCCTAAAGGATACTGGTAGCTACACAGAGACCAATAAAATCATGAAACAGATAGTGTAAGTCAGAATGCGAACAAAAGTGAGCAAAACAAACAGTCAAAATGATAAAATCAAAAGTCAAAATAAGAGATCAGACTACCTCTGGAATCTTTCCTGAGTATCTCTTCAGTTCTGATCTCCAGCCTTTCCCCTTTGTTTTCCTTGCAGGCAGCTAGATTTACTGGCAGCTTGGGTTTGTTTTTTTTTATCCTGCTGCCTGGGAGGTCTGCAACGTTACCTTTGTCTCATTAGGCAGGGGAGGGGCTTTGTCTCTGGCTTAGCAATGTACCTTATGAACCGAGGTGGAGGCTGTTGATAGGTGGGTGGGGCAATGCAAATCTCTGCCTGGAGAATGGCCAAGGTGGCCACTTCACTTTTGTGGATCTTTGCTTGGCTGGGTCCCTGTGTGTTCCACTGTGATGGACTGTGCTGGAGTAGGAGGCACCAGGTATCAGCTGCACAGGTGGGCGCTGGATCCGGGGTGCTACCAGCAGGCTGGGGTGGAGGAGGGGGTCGGGAGTTCCCTCCTCTGGAGCTGAGAGCCTCCAATCAGCACCTCATTACACGCTGAGTGCCTCAGCCAAGGTAGGGCTAGAGCTCCAGAGCTCCAAAGTTCCAATGGGACAGGCGGTGAGCAGCGAGATTGGCCCTGGGTCTCTCACAGGGTACATCAGCCAGAAATGGGACCGGTGTCTCTGAGGGGCAGGCGCCCAGAGCCTCCCTGGGTGACCAGCAGCTTGGTGCTGGGTGTTGGGCGAGATGATGTCACCAGGGAGGGAGCTGAGACCTGACTCTCCCGTGTGGCAGGAGTCACATATTGTGGAGCAACAGCAACTGGGGCTGCAATATCTGGCCCTGTGTGGGACCGAAGGTCCCGGACCTTGGACCAGTGCAGCTGGTGGTGGGCAGGGGGTGGGGGAAGAAAAGTAAGAGTCTTTTTGGGAACTCACATTCGGAAAATCTCAAATCCACCTATGCCATCGCCATCTTACTGGAACTCTTGGCGTTATTTCTAAAATGGGGTAATTTGTGTTCAGTTCTACAGCCACCTTCTTTCACTGGCATTGACTGGCAATATCATCTGTTAGACATGGAGGGGAATGGAAGGCTGCTTTCTGGAGGAATTGTTTCCAATGCTGTATCATGACCCCCATTGATGGAATGCAGTAGTTCACCTACCCTGGTGTCCTGTCAGGTTTAACATTTCCCTTCCAGTCTTCCTCTCTAAGAGTGAAATCTCAGTAGCACTCTAGGGAAGACACACAGTTTTACTTTGCAGAAGTTGTCCCTGCACTGTGTCTCAAAATCTAGTCATCAAGGAATTACTGAGCATATTTTTTTGGAGGCACCAGTCTCAAAGCACCTTGACTTTCTGCACATTATACGAGGGGGGACCTAAAAAAATCTGGGATGAGGTTTTTTTAAGCACCTCTCCAGGTAAGTGTTCCAAGAACACATAGGCATCAGTGTACCGGCTATTGTTGTTATGAGATGCGGCGTTAAGCTTCAGTGAATTTTTTGGAGATTCTTTGAATGCATTTGCCCATTTTATTATGGGTGATTTATGAGCATACCTGCCTACACTGTGTTGGGTATTCAGCAGTTTTTGACCAAAATCAGCATGACCCCCATGCCCCATCCTCCCTATTCACCCAATCTCACCCAGAGTGACTTCTTTTTGTTCCCTGAATGAAAAAAATTCTCAAAGGGAAATGTTTTGCCTATGTGGAAGATGTGAAGCCAAAATAACTGAAGCACTAAAAGGCATCAGAATTGATAAGCTCAAAAACTGTTTTGAGCAGTGGAAAAAGTGTATTGATGGGTGTATTGCATCAAACAGAGAGTACTTTGAGGGTGAGTGAATTTTAAATATGTAAGCATAAATACATAAGTTTTTATGAATTAATTCCAGTTTTTTGGGGGTCTCCTCTCATATGCCACTTAGACAGACAGCACATGCCTTCTCACATAGTTCTGTGCAGGCTCCTAGAAGCACTTCTCTCCTTTCTGAAGCCTGGAGTTTGGGGGGCTGCAAGGCCACACTGCTGACATAGAGGATGACCCCATATCCACATGCTTTTCCAAGTCTAGTGGATCAGCAGGGGGAGTTTACAGAACTCGGCAGCTCATTGCTGGCCTTGAGAAAACTGTCACTTAGAGATTTATAAAGGTCATGAGCTCCAGCCCCGTGTGCTGCCCCCAAGATGCTACATTGGTGCAGTGGGTGAGATGAATTGCTTGTGGACATGCAGCCCTGGTGCTAATGGGAATATCCTGACTCCCACATCTGGGTGAGCTGGGCCCACTTGGAAGCCCCGGAAAGCATCTGGAATGATTAGCCCTGAAGTTCTTGCCTCACTGATGTCCTTTTGGTGCTTGGAGTATCTGTGAGGAGGCCCCGTTCTCTGGCTGCGTTTTACTGTGATGACTAGATGCAGCCCATGGTCCAGAGGATTGACAAGCTCTCCTAGCTCAGAAAAAGTGAGGAATTCATTGTCTGCTACTCCAGTTGTC
This sequence comes from Cephalopachus bancanus, assembly GCA_027257055.1. Taxonomy (NCBI): domain Eukaryota; kingdom Metazoa; phylum Chordata; class Mammalia; order Primates; family Tarsiidae; genus Cephalopachus; species Cephalopachus bancanus. Next base: position 110,417 of record JAPVLO010001301.1, on the reverse strand, counting down.
CTCTGCATCCCCACTGCCTTCTGTATTACAGGCTGGTGGTGGGCTGCTTGTTGACCAAGAGTGGGAGGAGGGGAAGGAAGGAATCTGAGTTAGTCAGTATGTTCACACCAGGGTCTTGGGGTTCATGTTTCGCCACAGCAGGCCCTGCCTGTCCGTGATACATGGTGATTTGTAGTGCGGATCATAATAAAACTAAGCCCAATTAGAGGTGCATGTGAATTGTGCCCAATACATGCCTCAGCTGGTCCCTAGGAGTAGGCTGAGCTTGGGTGCCAGACAACTGCCTCCTGAATCTAGGAGTTCCAGGAACTGGAAGGGGGAGACTGGAGGGAAATTTGTCTGGATTAGGTTGGTGCAGGGATGGAGTGTTCCTGGTGGAGGTGAGCAGCTGGTGACTCCTTGGGAGATAGGTATTTTGCTGTTGCTTGAATTGATATCCCACAGTGAATTGGTTTTCTGCTTCTAGGAAGTGGTAATGACACCAAGGGCAGCAACAGCAGTACAGCAGAAGTGCCACTCAGAGTGCAGAGTACTTCACCCGGAGCCACTGCTGTTCTGCCTTCTGCAGGTGGAGAGGCCAAGCCTGAGGGGGTTCAGTCACTTATCGAGGTCAGTGGCAGGAGTTGGGCTCAGAAATCTGACTGTAGCTAAGCAGTGTCTCTTACCTCCAGCATCTGAATCCAATTGTCTAATGGGCCTTCTGTCTACTCCCTGCCTCAAGAACTCACACCTGATTCTAGAATCCTATCTGTGAGGCAGGCACAATAAGCATCTTCATTTAGCATGTGGGCAATCTGAGGCCCCAAACAGTTCACCCAAGCTTTGAGGGTCAATCATTGAACAAAAGTAGTTTGAGAATATGCAATCCTCCCCTCTCCCCACCCCATTGTCCAGTGGTGTACTTGCTCCTCTGCTTAAATGAGGCTGTTTCTCTTCTGTTTCATCTTCCTGTCTATGAGACCCAGTGTTTCTGGGTCCCCACAGCAACTCAGCTCTCCAGATTTGATGATGATCCCAGAGTGCAGGAGCTGCAGCTGAGTTCAGTACCTGGGATGATGTGATTGTGGTTGTATCTTCTAATAACAGAGACCCTAACTTGCATCTGGTGACCCCTATAGAGGACACCCGCACACTCCCTACCCTACCCACCTATGAACAGTGCCTCTTGCAGGGAAGACCCAGTCAGGCCCACCTGGCTAGGTCAAGGGCTCAGGTAGGAAAGGCAGTGTCTGGGCCCTTCTCCTAGAAATTGCTTTTTTATAAATACAAGCCAGGTTGTTTTCTCCCTCTCTCCCTCTGTCTCCCTCTCTCTCTTTCTTTCTTCCTCATTTCCTTTCTGTCTCTGTCTCTCTTTCTTTCTATCTTTCTTCCTCCCTGTCTCTCATTCCCCCATCTCCCCTCCCCCCACCTCCCTTTCCTTTCTTCTTTGATTTCAACTACTGTTGAGTTTATAGTCAACTGATAGTTCTGAGTAGTGAACTTAAATCCCTATGGGGTGATGGGGCAGGGGTGTCTGAGATTAAGATCACTCTTACATTTTAACATGTGACTGCCTGCATTTAAGCCAGGGCTTCAGTCTGGCAGTGGACATAGGGCATATCTGAATAGAAAGCGAGTGAGGGGCCTGGAGAAGGGGTTAAGAGAGGCTGGGCCAGGTGATTAAGGTCAGTATCACAGTGGTAAGTCATGATGATGGTATGATGTGAGGAGAAGGACATTTTACTTATATCTTCCTTTTGATAACGCATAATCACAGTTAAATTGGGAGAAAAACACTGGACAAATTGCAACTGAGGGGTATCTTACAAAATACACAACCAGTCTTCCTCAAAACTGTTAAGGTCATGCAGACAAAGCCATATCTGAGGAAATGCCACAGTCAAGAGAGGTCTAAGAAGACATGACAGTGAACTGTCATGTGGTGTCCTGGATGGGATCCTGGAACAGAAAAAAGGACCTCAGAGGAAAACGAAGAGGACCTGAAAAAAGAAGGGGCTTTATTCTTTGATAATAACCCATCAGCATCTATTCCGGCTAGTGTACCTTCCTCATGGAAGATGTTCCTAAGGAATCTGGGTGTTGGGAGGTATGTGGGAACTCTGTACAAGCTTCACAACTTTTCTCTAAATCTAAATCATTCTAAAAGAAAAATCTTATGTAAGAAAATAGATAAAAGTGATTGGGAAGGCCATGGGAGGCTGGGGTTCCAGACCTGGCACTCTGCATTTTTTTCTGCTTCCTGCACACAACGATGACTGATGTCCAGATCTCAGGCCCCACCAGTGCCCCTGGTGACCCCAGGTGGTCCCCCTCCCTATCCAGTAACCACCCTTTTCTACAAGCCTTACTTGGTGGGCCCTTGTGTGTGAGCCCAGCGCTCCTTGTTAGGCTGGGGCCCATCTCTCTTCCCAACAATGTGTTCTTTGTTCTCTCTGTTCCAGACATTTAGAGGTGAGCCACTCTCACTGCCAGCAAGGAGCTTCTGAACACAGACTCAGATTATCTTTTTGCTGAGTGAACTTGAGAACAGGAGCAGAGCAGAAGAGACAATGGTGAATTATTAAACTGCTTTGAAATTCAGAGCATCAGGCTCTGGAGCAATTGGCAGCTGTGGACTCATGACTAAGGCCCCCCACTAATCCCAGTATTGACTTAGGGGTGGGTGAATGGAAAACAGGATGAGAATGTCTCTCCCCCAAAGAAGGCTGGTCCAAGTACATACAAATGTTCATAACCACATCAACACACCTGTTCCTTTAGATGTTTTCTGCTGATGCAATTAGTGCACAAAGTAACTAAACATACATATGCACAAGCACCTGGGGACCCTACACTTGAGTTTCAAATCTTAGATGAGAATGGTGTCACCAGGGTTGTGCCCTACTGTGATCAGTGACAACTCTGTCTCACTCAGATGGTCTGCTTATATTTCAGCATTTCTTCACCCCAGTTGGAGAGGAGTGTCATTTATTTGTTTATTCATTCATTCAACAAGTATCTCACCACCTGTGAGATGGTGATGCAGAGGGGTGGGTAAAAACACAGGGTTACCGTTACTGTCTCACTGCAGGATCAGACCCTGTTTTCCCACACCCCGCAAATCCCTGAGGCCCTACTGGCCATCAGTCTAGCACTCTGCTCACTGACTGGTGTGGTGAACTCTCTGGTCAGGCTCCTTCCCTTCTGCAGGCATCCTCTCTCTCCCTTAAGCCTGTGTAGAAAGTTTTTCTGTCTGGGCAACAGTGGCATGAGCGAATCAGTGCCATGGTCAAACAGGATGTGGTTCTGGGGGACTCCCAACTTCCAGCACTCGATGGTTGTTGGTTTCAGTTGCCTCAAGAGAGACAAACCCCTCAACAATAGAGTACTTTGAGGTCCTGGAGGGGAGTCCTGATCACATGAAGAGACACTAAGTCCTGCATTGTCCATGGCCTGCTTTTTAAGCTAAAGGAGAAGAGGAGGGTGCACTCTGAGAGTTATATTCCAGTGGGAGAAACAGGTTAAACACCTCCCCTCACACAATCCCCCCCAAACTGCTTTGCCTCCAGGTCAGACTGGAGGCATTCACATTCAGTTTGTGAAGAGGGAGAGCAGGATTTCTGTATGTTGGCTATGCTTCTAGGTCTCATTTCTTTGCGGACAAGGTGGACAGGAGGCAGGGGTGCCTGGGAGGAGTCAGCTGCATTTCCCAAGGCCCTGCAGGGTGCCGAGCACTTGTCTTTACTCTTTTATGGGATGCCAAGCAGCCAAGCCATGTGGCCCTTAAACTCTGAGTTAATACAAATAATATTTGAAAATATTTGTGTATGATTACAGGAAATAATGAACACTTGTGTATTACAACTGTGTAGCCACAATACATACCAAGAAATGGAACTTTGCCCTTAACATTGAAGTTCCCTGTGTTCCTACAAACCCCAGTTTCTTCCCACCTCCCCACCCCTCAAAGTGTGTTTTTAATGTACTTGAAGCATTTAAGGTAGTCCTTTTCCCAATTGCTGTGGTTGGCATTTTTTCTGCTGTTTTTAAAGTTTTATCACATTGTGTTGTGTTCCTAAGCAGCATCATTTGTTTTTTGTGTTTTTAATTTCTCTACAAATGGAACCACACAGCATCTATTTGTGGGCGATGGACTCTAAGATGGCCCTCAAGGACCCACACCTCCTGGTGTTCACACCCTGTGAGATCTCCTCCCTTTGATGTGAGCTGGGCTGGCAACCTGCTTCTAACTAATAAAATTCATCAAAAGTGATGATGCAGCCAGGCTCAATGGCTCAACCTGTAATCCCAACACTTTGGAATGCCATGGCGAGTGGATTGCTTGAGCCCGTTGGGTTCATGACCAGCCCGGGAAACTTGGGGAGACCTCATCTCTACAATTAAAAAAAAATTAGCTGGGCATGGTAGCATGTGTCTGAGGTTCTGGCTACTTGAAAGGCTGAGGAATAAGGAATGCCAGAGCCCAGCAGGTTGACTCTGGGGGCAGGGGGGTGGTGGCTGTGAGTGTGCCACTGTACTCTAGCCTGGGCAACAGAGTGAGATTCCAACTCAAAAAAAAGAAAACAAAAAAGTGATGATTCCCCTTCCATGATTAGCTTGTGGAAGACTGTAACTTCTTACTTGATGGCAGACTGTATCCCTGTCTTGCTTGGGTGAAGCAAGCTGCCATACAGAGCAACCTACCTGGCAAGGTGAAAAGGGTAGATTTTCACCAGCAGCAAGCGTGCAGTTAAGGCCCTCAGTTTCATTACAATGAGGTACTGGACACTGCCACAACTGAGTGAGCCTGGAAGACCCCTCCCGAGTCAAGCCTTGAGGTAAGACAGTTCTGATACCCTGATGGTAGCCTTGTGAGGATTTCTTCTCCCAACTAAGCCACACCCAGATTCCTGACCTACAGAAGCTGGAATAATATCTGTTGTTTTTGGTGATTTGTTACCCAGTACTAGATAGTTGATACATATTTTTCCAAGAGTTCCCTTTCTGGCTAAATATTATATTTTGAGATCCATCTGATATGTACAGCTATTCATCCACTTTCATTACTGTGTTGTGGTTTTTCCATTGTAAGTAATTCCCCCTTAACCCAGGGGGGTACCTTCCAAGAACACCAGTAGATGCTTGAAACTTAGAATGGTACCAAACTGTATGTACTGTTTTTTCCTCTATACATACATACCTGAGATGAAATTTAATTTGTAAATTAGGCACAGGGAGACATTAACAACAACTACTAATGAAATAGAAATCTATAGCAATATACTGTAATAAAAGTTATGTGCCTCTTGTTTCTCTTAGAGTATCTTATTCTACTGTTCTCACTTGCTTTGGAACTATATTTTAGCATGGGTAACTGAAACCATGGAAACCTGGAATGGGGGAGGAATCACTGTCCATTACTGCCTTAGTTTTTCTGAAGGACAGTAGGTTGTTTACAGTCTGTGCTATCACAAGCCACGCTTACTGTGAAGGTCTTTGTGCATGGCTTCCAGCTCAGTGCAGATGTTGGTCTGGGAGTGTGCCTTGCCTTGGCTGCCAAGGTAGTACCATTTCCCGCAACATTCAGCTCACATATTTCATTCACATATTTGACTTGTATACTGCCCTGAGGAAACCCAGATGACTGAAACGTTGGCAGGTTTCTGAACCTGCAATGATGATAAACTACTCAGTTATTACCTGAAGCATGTGAGTTGAATGCAATTACACTTTACTCACTGTTGTATGTTCCAGCAGGTTAACAGTTTATACTGTGTTTATACAGGATTGGCAAATGAGTCTTGCTGGATATCACTGAGTTCACCTTTAGTGATGGAATGCCAAAGGCCATGAAAGCACATTAATCATGTGCCAAGGCCTGACATGGAGTAGATTAGGACTACCCTGACACATAGAAAATGTAATAAATGGGTTACTTGATAAGTTAATAAACAAATAGATGTTCTTAATACACCAAATGGGTGAGCTTAACCCAGTGGTAGCTACAGTTTTTATTTAATGCCTAAGAACAAGACGAAAGCCTTTGAAGGACTCAGTCATAAAACTTTTTATTCTGAGTCATTTTTAACATGAGATGCTCATTGTATGATGTTTGAGAGGCATAGAAATGATGAAAAATGTAGCAAGCCTCACTCACAATCCCATCACTCAGACACAAACCCTATTGTCACATTAATGTGTTTCTTTTTTCATGTAAGCAAATTGGGAATAGACTATCTTGAGCTTTTCTAAGTGACATAACCATTTTCCCACATCACTAAACATACCTGCAAATTTCTCTCAGGTCACCCATCCTCCACCCCCAAACACCCTCACCTTGTTGATTCCTAGTCTTTCTTCTCCAAATCTAATTTCAGTCATCACTTTCTCATGAGTGAATTACCTGACTTGCCTTGCTAAGACAGTTCCTATATTAAACTACCTTGAAGCACATCAGGCATTTCCTTTGTGCTACTTACGTCAGTTTTTATGATATTCTTATTTGCATATATTTTGAAAGGGAAATTAGTGGGATTTTGGTGGGAATTGTGTTACACTTATGCATTAATTAAGAAAGTATTGTCATATTTATTATATTCATTGTTTCCATTCCATAAATACAAATTTCATCCAAATTTATTTTCATTTTCATTTAATCCACTCGTGTTAAATTTTGAGAGATCATCCTCTTTCTAAGTTATTTTTTATTAATATTTGGTTAGACCTTTTTCCCAATATATCTTCAGCTGGTTTGAGTTGTAATCTTGTGAGCCTGTGACATCTGAATATATTTATTTATTTTGAAATACAGAAATGTGGCTGATACTATATAATTTTAGGCATTTCAGTGCATATTATTGTATACTGTTTGCACACAATAGCAAAGCCATTGTATCTTTCAAAATATTTCTTGTTTATTTACTTTGTGCCATGCACTCTACTGGATACAGGAGGCACAGAAGGGAGAAACAATAACAAAAAAATTGGGGCTATGTGGAGTTTAAAGACTAGTGAAGGACTCAGATAATAAGATAAATAAATAATATTTACATATGTCATGTGACATGGTGATCTATTCTATGGAGAAAAAAATCAGGAAAAAATAATATGTTTCTTTGGGAGGAATTTCAATATTAAGTAGTATCTTAGTTCTGTTGAGCTCTATAATAAAATATTATAAATCAAGCAGGTTATAAACAGCAGAAGTTTATTTCTCACAGTTCTGGAGACTGAAAAGTCCAAGATCAAAATGCTGACAGTTCTAGTCTCTGGTAAGGGCCTGCATTTTGGTTCATGGGTGGCACCTTTTTCATGTGTCCTCACATGGTGGGAAAGAAAATAGAGTTCCTTTGGTCCAATAAGGGCATTAATCCCATTCCTGAAGGCTCTGCCTTCATCAACTCCCAACAGCCCCATTTCCTTAGACCGTCACCCTGGGTATTACGGTTTCCACATATACATTTTGGGTGGACTCATACATTCAAACAGTAACAAATAGAATGGTCAGAAAAATTGTAAAGGAAGTGAGAAAACATGTACCATGGATGTCCAGTACAAAAACATCATACTGTAGTGGTGCAAAAGCTCTGAATTGGGAACATAGCTGCTATGTCCTTGGAACAGTATCAAGGCCAGTGTGACTGGAATAGAGTGAGTTATGGCAACAGTAGTGTGATATCAGGTCACAGAAATAAGAGTAAGAAGAAGGAAAACTGTGAAGAGCCTGATGGATCTCAGTAAGAATTAGGGGTTTTATGGTGAGTAGGACAGGAGGCCGCTGGAGGCGCCAGAGAATGCATAAGAATGACAAAAGTTGATCTTGAGCAGAATCACATTGGTTATTTTCTTGAAAGTAGAGGGAAACAGAAAGATCAGTGAGGAGTCTCAATAATCCAGGTAAGAGATGCCTTTAATTTGAAGTAAGGTTCTAGCAGTAGAGGTAGTGAGACGAGAAGTGGTCAAATTCTATATATATATATTTTTTTAAAGCATATTTTTAAATTTATTATAAAGATATGGGGTACAGTCAGGATTAGGTACAGAAGTAACCTGTATGCAGGTGAAATTTAGACCTCCAACTTGTCCTCACTTTCTCTGGTTTAGGACCAGGTATCCTTTGTTTTGTTATGTACCCCCCCCATTGCCAGAAGTATCCCCCATTGCCCAGAAGTGTCCCATGCCCAGAACAATAGCCATTCCCTCCCTTGTGCTATTGTTGATATGATATGTGAGAGAAAGAGAGGAATTAAGGATGATTTCATGGTTTATGGCCCAAGCAAGGATAGAGTTGACATAAAATGGGGTAGGAAAATTTCTGGAGAAGAAGTTTGGGGAAGACGATGAGGAATTCCGTTTTCAACATGTTGCATTAGAGATGTGGAATGGGCACTTGTATATATCCTCTGGATATTGGGAATGTGTACATGCTACAGATATAAATTCTTGAGAAAATAATTATATGCTTATAAACATAGTAACTCACATTTTACTTATTAGATATTTGTCATGGTCTTAGTAATAAGAGAAATCCAACATAACAAATATTTATTTTTCAGATGCTGAGATATAATAATTAAAAAGACACATATGGTCCTTAATGTCATCTAATGTAAAATGTATTGGGATGGACAGAATGTTTCACATTTGTTCTAGTTTTTCTTTCTTTTAATGAATGAAAATAATTCAAAACTGATAATATCATAAATAAGTCAAAAATAACTTGAAAAAAGTGCAATTATACTCTCTTCTGGTATATTACCAAAAAACACATATGTTCACCTTTATTCCTCACCTCGTATTGATATTTCTTCTATCTGTCAAAATAATCTACTCTATGGTGTAAACCTGCCATGAATTTCATTAATAAATAGCATGAACAAAAATTAATTATATAACTTATTCATTTCTTGTCAGAGTTATTTTCACTTTGGTCAGAGAAAGAACTTTGATCAGGAATGTGTGTATTTTATTCTCAAAACATTCTTTGGCTAATTATGTCTCATTTCAATGAATTCACTTTTACTTCTTTTTTTTTTAGAGGCAAGAGAGGACTATTGCAGTCCTCACAATTAAGATACTTCTTATTTTTCTTTTATTTACTCCACTGCTATTTATTTCTGAGGGCTTATCAAAAATATATAATTTTATAATAATTTAATAAGAGGAATATACTCTATCTAACTATATGATTCTAAACAGTTTGTCATCCTTTGTGTTGTATACTTTTTATAGAAGTTAAAATCTTCTGGAAACTTTTTGAATCATGATAATTAAAACATATTTTCAGAATATTTCTAAGCCTGTGTGTTCACATAGTTCACATGTGGGTAATGGTGACAATATTAGCTCCCCAAATGAAAATAATTTAAATTTATATTCATGTTTATTTTATTTGGATAATAATAATAACACACATTTTGCATTAAGTAATTATTATTTTTAATCTGTGAATGGCCCATATGAGTGATACTAAATTTTAACTTTATAAAAAGTATATAGGAGCTACTGGGTGTCAAACTATTCTTACTATATTATTTTGACTATAAGATGAGACATATAGCTAACTTGGAGAGGCATGTTTAAAAATTTATGTAAAGTATTAAAATGGCTTGGTCCGTGGTTGATGAAGTGGAGGAAGTGATAAGTGGAGAATTTGAATTTTGATTATAAACTTTGTTGATTTCATGCCTGATGGGTAAAAATGGAGGCATAAGAACAACTCAGAAATTTTTTGCCCAAGAACTTGGATGACTGGAGTCAGTATTCACTGATATCTGGAAGACTGAAAGAGCTGGTTTAGAGAGGAAATATTATTAAGATCTTTGCTTTGGACATATTCATACTGAACTGTTTATTAAATAATTAGCAGAGGTGTCAGATCAATTTAATATATGGGTCATGGGTTGAGGGAAGAGGTTCAGGCTGGAAATAAAAATCTGTGCATTGTTAGCATATGATGGCATTGGGTCCCCAAAACAGTGAAATCATTTTATATGCAGGTTATAGGTTCATGAATAAGGGAGTAGATTAAATTCTGTTTAACTCAAGTGTGGCTTTCTCAAATGAGACTTTTGAACTAAACATTAGATGAGGAAGTTGAGAGTGAATGTAAGGAAGTGTTATAGTTTTACTGTCCTCTTCAAAATTATGTGGAAATGTAATCACCAATGTAAGGACATTTTGAGGTGAAGCCTTAAGAGGTGGTTAGGTCAGGTGGATTCTGCCCTCTTGCATGGATTAATAGCCTTATCATAGGAGTGGGGAAGGTATCACAGAAGTTGGCTCCCTCTTTTTGTATCATGCTCTCACTTGTCTCTCCACTCTTCTGCTATGGGATAAGTGCACAAATTCCTTTTCAGATGCTGACACTTTGAAATTGGACTTCACAGCCTCTAGAACCATGAACTAAATGAATCATTTTTCTTTGCAAATTAAGCAGTCTGTGATATTCAGTCATAGCAGCAGAAAACAGGCTAAGAGAATGATCTTGGTCACAAATGTGCCCCCAGGGACTCCTAACCAGCCTTTGATAATATTGAATGAGTACATTTTAAAAACTAACTATAAAATCCAAACTAAATAAGATCAAAAGAGAGGGCATGAGGGACTTGGGTGACAGTGGTAGCATCAAAGGGTGAAATGTCCTACTGCATTAAAGGAGTCCCATAGAGAGTGGATTGGGGAGCTGACACTTGGTTATCAACAACTAGGTTGTGTAGGATGTGGAAGAATTATGATCAAGTAAAGGACATGTCCACAAAGTGACTGAGAGAGAATGGAGTATAGGATATTAGAAGGAGAGAGTCAAGAAACTGGGAGTATGGCAGACTCAGCATCTCAGTCTGCAATCCCAGCACCTTGGGATGCCGAGATGAGTGGATTACTTGAGCCAGAGGATTCGAGACCAGCCCAGACAACTTGGCAAGACCTTGTATCTACAATAGCTTTTTTAAAAAATAGCCAGGCATGGTAGTGCATGCCTATAGTTCCAGCTACTCGGAAGACTGAGGCAGAAGGATCACCTGAGCTCAGGAGGTCGGGAATACAGTGGCCATGAGCATGCCCTGCACTCTAGCCTAGGTGACAGAGTGAGATTCCAACTCAAAAAAAAAAAGAAAGAAAAAGAAAAAGAAACTGGGAGCTAGATAGAAATGATCATCTATGTGAATATTTGAACCACCAGTTCCTTTCGCTTCTAAGATTTTTAAAAGTCTTATCAGGATTATTATTTGTTTTCTAAAATACTTTCATTCATCAATTATGATAATCATGGGTTTTCCTCTTTAATTTCGTTGGTATGACAAAATATATGGATGATTTATCCAAAGTCATAAACACCTTGCATTAAGAAATAAGCACAAATCAATGAGTGTGTACTATCCTTTATAAATGCCAATGGATTCAGTTTGCTAAATATTTTGTTTCTCATTCTTTGCATTTTTGTTCATGAAGAATTTGCCTGTAACTTTCTTTTTTAAAGTATTTCTTCAGCTCTGGTAAAGTTTTTGGACTATTTGTTCAAATAACAGCACTACAGCTTTCAGTTCTTTTGGACCTACTTTTAGATACACATTGGAGGCTTTCAGCTTTGCCTGTGGAGGCCCAACTGTTGTCATGCTTATCTCTTTGTTTTTCTGAGCTATTTACCACTGAATTCTCAATAATGGTAACAAACTTGTCAACTCCATGCGACTGTTCTTTCTAACACTATTTAAAATTGTTTATTTTCACATTGACCTATGTTTTTATCATGTATGTTTTTGTTTTGTAATTTACTAATTTTTTAATGGAAATTGTTCCTTCATTTGTTACTAGAAGCATCTTAAGCATACTTGCCTTGTATGATTTGTCCAACTAATAGATAATATTATTTCTGTTACTTTTTAATTTTATTTTTTGAATCAGGGTTTCACTCTGTCACCCAGGCTGGAGTGTCGTAGCATGCTCACAGCCACCATAGCCTCAACCTGAGGGGCTCAGGTGATCCTTTATCTCAGTCATCCAAGTAGCTGGAATCACAGGCATGCCACCACACTCAGCTATTTTTTAAATTTATTGTAGAGATGAGGTCTTGCCAAGTTGCCCAGGCTAGTCTCAAACCCCTGGGCTCAGGCAATGCTTTCACCTCTGCCTCCCAAAGTGCTAGGGTTACACGTGTGAGCCACCTTGCCCAGCAAGATATTATTTTTATGCAATTTTATTTTGAGTACTCACTGAAAGTAAGAATTATTTTTTTGTATCTTTTTTCCTGCCTCTTCTCTCTTTTTGTTCTTTCTCTCACTTCCCCTCTCTCTGCTTACTCCTCTTATGGTGAGATTGAATGTGATCTTATCACTTACCACTTATCTCTCTAGGCTCCCAGCCCAGAGTCACTTTTTAAATCAAGTCATTTTAGGGCATGGCAATCAGATAGAGGAAGTTTGGTCAGCTCTTGTTTACAAGGTTCTGCCTGTGTTTTTACCTCCATAGACCTGCAAGCTGTTTGAAGTCACATACAGCCCAGGTGGGGGTGAGCTTTTATTTTTTTTTGGTTACTTTAGAGAGTTGAAGAGACTCACTCCAGGCCCTGGCATCAAGAATTTCTACATATGCTCCTGTTCAGGAGCATGAAAATTCCGTTTACTACCTAGGAGTAAGCTTTAGAGCTGCAGTTAACAGATCTGCAGGTTGGGTATGAATCGTCACTTCATTATTTGGTTCTGCTGTGCTTGTTTTATTTGGAGAACAAGTTTGTATGTATGCAGGTTTTTTCTTTTTCTTTTTATGTTTGCAAGAAATGTACTGAGTAAAAATATGAACTCCTGCTCCATCTTATCTTGAACCCCTGGAACATTTGAATTTGTTTTTCTTGATGGAATATGTATTTATCGGTCAAAAAAAGATACAAACAAATAACTCTTAGTGAAATATACTGGCATTTGCAGAAAAAAACATTTTTGAAAGTTTGGTAGTTGAAAGAGGAAAGAAAAGGTTATTTCCTCCAAATGGTAATATGAATGTAGTAATTTTGAATAGTTATAACCATGTCTATCTCTTCATGATTCTAAGCTGTGATTCGAGGTGTGCTGTCTCCCAGCTGATAGTTAAGCTGGAGGTGGACACAGGTGCACACACAATACTGCTCCTAGGGGGCCTAAACCACAATAGACACACTATTGTCACACGTAAGTATAATACATTATAGAGATTACTAAATCTCACATAAGAATATTTCTAAAGAAAACACACAGGCACAAGAATGGGAATGACAGGCACTGGAGCACTCCTAAAAGGGGGAGGAGGGAGGTAAGTGTTGAAAATTCACACCCTAGCTGGGCTCGGTGGCTCAATCCCGCACCTTGGGAGTCTGAGGTGAGTGGATTGCCTGAGCCTGAGGGTTCGAGACCCACCTGGGCAACTTGGCGAGACCTCATCTCTACAATAAATCAAAAAAAAATTAGCTGGGCATGGTAGTGCGCCCTGTAGTTCCAGCTGCTTGGAAGACTGAGGCAGAAGGATCGCTGGAGCCCAGCAGATCGAGGCTGCAGTGGCCGGGAGAGGCCACTGCACTCCAGTCCGGGTGACAGAGTGAGACTCCAACTCAAAAAAAAAAAAGAAAGAAAAACCACCCTTTGGGTACCATGGCCACTACCCAGCTCAGTAGAAGCCCATGCCCTCCCATCATATAATATACCCATGTGACAAATCTGTACATGTGCCCCCTTTAATTTAAAAACAAATAATAAGTTAAAAAGCAAAAAAAAAAAAAAAAAAGAATAGGAAATAAAAAAAGAGAGATTTTTTTTTTTAACTTAGAGAAATAAGACATTTCGTTAGGATGGGTAGCAGCATTTTCCAGGCAAAGAACTATGAGAGGAATAGCTTTTAAAAATAAACAGAATTTGGAACTGTTTGTGGACAGGGCACCACAGAGAGAGGCCATCATAAGAGGGGCCCAGAGGTGGGCAAGTTTTGCATGCATACCTGTAATTACTCATATTTTGCAAAGAAGGGCAAAATAAGTGTGAATGAAAGAGACTAGAATATATTTGTGTATGTTGAAATACATATTCCTTTCCTGGTCCTACTCACCCTATTACTGAGAACATTCTTTCTTTTGTTGGAGCTAATTCTCTGACCTTCAATCTTCTGCCTGTTTCAGCCAATCACCGGCCTAATTCCAAAGTTTCCAGAATGGTTTTCTTCGTTAGATTCTAATTTAATTATGTGATATCCCCAGCTCCGATTTATGAATTTTATGTCACATTATCATTCACTTGTTTTCAAGTTGTTTTGTAATTATCACCTATGTATTTTTTTCTGTACATTTAATCTCCCTCAAATAAATTGCAAGCTCTTAAAAATCAATACAGGCACTTACTGCTTTTTTGGAACTTCCTCTATACATATTCAGTGTTTTGAAGGGATGTTATAATTAATAATTCATGTATTTGAAAGAAACATATGAGAAAAAGAATTCACATTTTGTGTGGTCTCCTTTGTGTTTGTCTCCATTTTTCTCTGCCTTCTTCTGGTATGATTCTACTATTTTCTTTCTGCCTCAATACATAAATATACACATATATACATACATACACAAACATATTAATTCCTTGTGAATAATACATCAAAAAGCATTAGTTTCTAAGGGGAATAATATACAAAACTTCATATAATCAAACTATAAATTCCCTTATTGTTCTTTAGTAAAGGCAAGATCTTAGAAAGCTAGAGAAGGAAGGCATCTTCAAAACCATCAATACAGTGCTTTTATATATGTATAAAAAGTAGCAGCTATATGTGTAAGACGGTGTCTATGTCTATGCGCTGTCAATTACCTTCCTTTTATTAGTTTCAGATAGAAGATAAACAACAAGACTGACAGTTGTGTGTCCTTTGCTTTTTTGTGCCACCATCCCAGACAAGAGAGTATTATATCATCACTCAAATCTGTCACATTTGGTGTATGCTCCTCTGTATCCTAAAGACTGTTTTCTTCCTAATCCCCATGCATAAATGCAGAAGCAACATATTGATTACATATCATTTTATTATGGAAATAATTCCTGGACTAGAATATTCTCTACTGTAGATGAGAGCTCTTATGCTGCTACTGCCAAAAAATTCTTCAGAGTAGACATGTTTCATTTGAAGGAAATGTTTCCTAAATAAATTAAAGGGTAAATATGAAAAATAATTAGCTTTTCATTTTCAAAATGTGAGGAAAAAATAATGAACTTCCACATCTGTATAACATGTAAATTAAATATAATAAATTTTATTTTTTAGCATATAAAGTTATAAAGTATTTAATGCTACAAGAAGAGACACTTTATAAATTATGGATAATATTTTAAAAATAATGTCAATTAGTTCATAAAATTGACAGCTGATCTTGAATAGTGACAAAAATGATAAAGCAACAAGTATAAAATATTTTAGCTTTATTTATGCTATAACAACAAATTCCTTTTTCTTTTTCTTATATTTTCTGGAACTTTATTTACATACACATTGTCTTATTTTCATCATTTAAAATGAGATTTTTATTGCATAAAAATTTTACTAAAACACAGTCTAAATAAATGGAACAGTCCTATAGCTAGTCAGTAGTCAATTTAAATTTTCATATAATAAGACATCAACAATAAAATTTGCTCTTTTTATTTTGTATTTTCTTGTCTGATCATTTAAAAAGTAAATTTGATGTAATTTAGTTAATAAAAATCAGAAAATCCAGAAAACTCAAATAAGCCGTAATATAATCCCAATTCCATCTCTTCATTATATACATTTTCTACTTTATTAGAGAATTGATACCACAGTGAATACTTAATTTTATGTTCTTCTGTTCTGTTTTCAATTAGGATTATATCATTACCCTATTGTAAGGATATCCATACTTATTTATGTGAAAGCTTTCCAATAGTCCATCAAAAAGTTTGTTTTCTAATATTAGAAGTTAATTTATTTCTACTTCTTCATTAGTATTAATAATACTATGATGAATAATGTTATTTTGCATATAAATTTTGGGTAAAACTGAAATTACTTCAACTAGGATAGAGAGAGCATGTCAATGCTTTCTTATAATTGACAACCTATTATTGATTTTCTTCCTTTATGTCTAATGATTTTCTTCAGTAAATAGATGATTTTTTTGGAAGCTTTGCAGATCTAACCTTTTTCCTGTTGCAATATTATGTATAAAAGTACTGGCTGGTGATAAATTTTTTGTCCTATAACCTAGCATCCTCAAAGTTGTGATGAAATTGCTCCTTTGTTTTTGAGATTAAATAAATTATATAATAAAAACACAAGCCCACATACTCTCCAGCATCTGTTGTTTTTTGAGTTATTGATGATGGCTATCCTAACTGGAGTTAGGTGGTATCTCAGCCTGGTTTTAACTTCCATTTATTTGATGACTAGTGAGGCTGAGCATTTTTTCATGTATCTGTTGGCAACTCGTATGTCTTCTTTTGAGAAGTGTCTATTCATATCTTTTGCCCACTTTGTAGTAGGGTTATTTTTTTTTTCTTTTCAGCACACTTGAGCTCCTTGTAGATCCGAGATGTTAGGTCTTTGTCAGACATACAGTTGAGAAATAATTTTTCCCAGTCTGTGGGCTATCTCTCTGCTGTCTTGAGGGCTTCTTTGGCTTTGCAGAAGCTGGTCAGGTGGATGAGGTCCCACTTTATCCATCTCTTATGGCATGGGCACTTGGGGATTTGAGCAGGAATTGTTCGCCAGTTCCAATTTCAATAAAGGTGTCTCCTGCATTTCCTTTTTCTTTTTTTTTTTTGAGTTGGCGTCTCCTCCATCACCCAGGCTGGAGTGTGCTCACAGCCACTCAAGTGCCGAATTGCTGGGCTCCAGCAATCCTTCCACATCAGACTTCCAAGTAGCTGGAACTACAGGTGCGCACTACCGCGCCTGGCTAACCTTTTGATTTATTGTAGAGATGATGATTTGCCAAGTTGCCCAGACTGTTCTCAAACCCATGTTCTCAGGCAGTCTCCTCACCTCAGCCTCCCAAAGTGCTGGGATTACAGGCTTAAGTCACTGCACCCATCTAAGCATCTTACAGTTTGAGATTTTACGTTTAGGTCTTTTATCCATTTAGAGCTGATTTTTGTATATCATGATAGATAGGGCTCCTGTTTCAGTCTTCTGCATGTGGCCAGCTGTTTTTCCCAGTACCATTTATTGAATAGGTTCTCCTCTTCGCAGGTGTTGGTTGTGGGGGCTTTGTCAAAGATGTGGTTGAGAAATTGAGGTTTTGTTTCTGGAATTTATCCTGTTCCATTGTTCTATATGCCTATTCTTTTTTTTTTTACCTGAGGAAGACTGATGAGATGTGCTTTGGGGAGGCAAAGGAGATATATGCCTATTCTTGTACCAATACCAGGCTGTTTTGATACTTCTACACTGGTGGTCAGAGTGTAAACTAATAAAACCTCTGTAGAAAACAGTTTGGTGATTCCTTAAAGATCTAAATATCGACCTTCCCTATGACCCTGCAATCCCCCCTACTGGAAATAAACCAGAAGAAATTAAATCACTTTATGAAAAAGATATACCTACACACATTTGTTTATTACAGCATTATTCACAATAGCAAAAACATGGAACCAACCATGCTGCCCATCAATAGTGGACTGGAGAAAAAATGTGGTACAGTGGTACATATACAAGATGGAATATTACACAGCTATAAAGAAGGACAAAATTATGAACTTCACCACAACTTGGATGGACTTAGAGTCTATAATACTGAGTGTTCTATTACAGAAACAAAGCACTGAGTATCACATGTTCTCATGCATAAGCAGACCTTGAACAATTATTGTAATACTATAAGAAAAGGATTGGCAGTAGTGGGAAACAGACAGACGGGGGGGCGGGATTGGCAGTAATGGGAATCTGAGGAGGCACACCTCATCAACACCACCACCACCACAAATAACTGTTTTAGCTCAAATTCACTTCTTTTTAAAATTTACTTTAATTTTAATTTATTTTAAAATTGTGGGATACAGTTAAGTTTTAGTTATGAATATTCATTGTGAAGTTACCCTTGTTGATAAGGTGTGCTCTCCCCTTCCCCAGGCAGATATCGACTACCATTAGTCCCAACTCCCTGTCCCGTCTCCCATAGTTTCCCACCACTGTCAATCCTTTTCTCATAGTATTACAGTAGTTGTTCAAGGTATACACGATGGAATATTATGAAGTCATAAAGAAGAATAAAATCATGAATTTCTCAGCAACCTGGATGGAATTAGAGTTTATAATACTGAGTGATCAAATTCACTTCTACTGACAATAACACAGTTCTTTTTTTTTGGGTTCACTAGATATTTGCAACTTGCTGCATAAAAATGTACGTAATATGGATGGTCTCTGATTAGCTCCTTCCTTTTGTGTTCATTTGAGACTGCAAGATAAAATGACAATATTTTCAAAGTTTACTCATTCACTATTTCAAATCATTTTCCAGTGAACTATCACTTAGTTAAAATTTGTGTAGCATGCTGTTTCTAGCTCTTTTATGCTCAGCAGTGTCTAAATGGAACTCTTTTATTCAGGTTAGTTTTTCTTTTTCTTTTCTTTCTTCTTCTTTTTTTTTTTTGTTGTTGTTTTGTTTTTTGGCTTCTCTTCCACAGGAGAATCCTGTAGAGAAATATTGAGGAGGACTTCCTAGTTCAGTTCTTTTTCACTCTGTTCTAATTATATATAGACAGAGTTTAGCTCTCAGGTTCAATTCAATAGCCATTCACTGAGTGATTACTCTGCAGACAGGTACAGCTGAGGGTGCTGAAATCAAACATCAGGTTCCTGTTCACAGGGAACCCATTGAGTTATAGTGTTTCCCTCTTTGGACTATTAGAGGCTTGATTTATTCTTTCATACTTGAAATGCTACTTTAAAGTGAACCGTAGATGACATCGCAAGTACTTTTGAACTTGAAACATTATTATTGTGGATGTAGAATTCACTTAAAATAGTCAAATCAGTGAAAATATCATTAGACAGTTTTATTGTTTAGCAAATGAACTATTAAGAAAGTTTACACAATAAATAATATATGTAGTTATTTTGGCAATTTCTTGGTTTCATGGAATAAGTAATATGTTTTAAAACATATTCATTTATGTCAGTTCTAAAATTTGAAGACATATTCTTTATATTTTCATTCTGATGTAGCAACTTTTATCCTTATCTAACACTGAGTGACTTATTCAGATTCTTGTAATTAATCAATAACAAAGCTTAGACTAAAATTCAAGGGTTCAGCTTCTCAGAGGCTAGTATGTAGTCAAAGCTGGTAATAATTATGAAAACAACTCAAAGTATTAGATGATTTAGTTATCTGAATTGATTGAAACATTTCAGACACTACAATATCTAGGTTATTATCAGGATTTCAAGCCTAATATAATAATATTATTGTAAATGTATTTTATGGCACTGTACATACTACATGGTATCATTCAGTTCCCATCATAAGTCAAAGATGGAAGAAATCATATATTATTATCTGCTGGAAACCTGATCTCATACAAGTGTCAAGCCTTTACTAAATCCATGTCTTTTTATTGCAAATCAGCATTTTTGGTTTTAGTCCACAAAAATGGTTTAAATATGAAAGTTGTATGTTCATATGTATTGAATGTTTCAGTTTTAGTTTCGTGATGTTGTATAGCTTCAACAAAATAGTCCAACCAAAGCAGAGTTAAATTCCTTTTGTTGGGATTCACTAAAAATTGTAAGGTCAGTTGTTGTCAGCAGAACATGTGTTAGGGGAAATAAAATTGAACACAGGGAGTGGATAACATGTTTTACCCATACTGTATCATGGTGGGAACTTGAGGTTTTTACTTTTGGTGACCTCTTTTAAAAAAAAGAACTATGTGAGAAATAAATACAATAAACATGTATACTTTAATATATCTATATAAAATGAAATTTTAAAAATATTAATGTATAAATATGTATATTTATAAAAGATAAAATTTACATAAATAAATCATAGCTTTGAAAAGTGGTTGATATGGGATGAGTATTTTGAGAGCAACACATTTGTGTCTCACTGTTTTTTTCTGGCAACTGAACATGTTGGAGATACATAATAGATGTTTGGTTTTTTTTTTTTTTACCAAATGTGTGGGAGGCCCATATGGGAAGCCCAGGAGTTTCAGAAAAGCCTGGGCAGCATAGTTAGACCTCAACTCTACAAAAATAAATAGCCAGGCATGGTGGCATATGCCTGTAGTCTCAGCTACTTGGGAGGCTAAGCTAAAAGGATAGCCTGAGACAAGGCGATTGAGGCTATAGTGAGCTGTGATTGTGCTATTGTGCTCCAGCCTGGGTGACAGAATGAGACCCTAACTAAAAAAAAGTGCTATATTCAAAGGGAGTCAACCACAATCATAATGAGACCTGTCTTATTTTTCATATTTAATAAAATCCATTTTGAAAATGTTTGCTTGTGTATGTATTTCTATGCAATTAGAGCTAAAGAAGAATGGTAGTAAAGATAGTACAATCATTTAGGTATTTGTTATTTGAGTGTATTGTGGGGTGATTTTTCTTAAGTTATTTATAATTATGGAAATTTAGAATTTTCCTAACCATTTTATATTTTCTAATTACCTGCTTCTCTCGTGAAGCCTATAGAAAAGGTACAGGTAATTTTAAAATGTTAGGTATTTGGTAAATGTGTACAATTAATTTTGTCTTGATTTCTTAAGCCTTGAGTCCTCCTACTTCATCAAATATGCGTTAACATTTTTAAATTATGTTTTTATTATAAATTTCTATGTAGTTGTAAGAAATACTGTAGCAGGATCTCATATACTCTTTACATAAGTACACTTTTTTATTAGATACGCTTTCTTTTTATTTTTTTTACTAGGTACATTTTACCTAAGTAGCTGCTTATAAAGTGATAAAACAACATCACACTGAGGAAACTGACAGATATTGTCCACTAAACTTATTTGGCTTTCAACAGTTTTACATGCACTCATTTGTTCATGTGTATGCATGTGTGTGTGTATATGTGTGCGTGTGTTTAGTTCTAGACAATGTTTCTACATGAGTAGGTTCATATATTCATCACCACAGTCAAGAGGTCCCTTGTTCTCTTCTGAGAGCCACACACATTCCCCTCTCCTGTTCCTGAGCCCTGCTCTCTCCAACCCTTGGCAACCACTACTCTATTCTCCATCTCTATAATATTATTTTAAAATAACACATAAATGGATTCCATCTTAACTTATTTAGAGAGTGTCTGAGTATTTCTTTTTATTCTTTTCCTAGTGGTTGTTCTGGGTATTGCAATACCTATATGTGACCTATATGTGTCTTACCACAGTTTACTTGTAGCAACACATTACCATGTCAGGAATAGAAACCTTACTTCCTTTAGGTCTGTTTGCCCTACCCACTTTTTATTTGTCTTGAGTATTCTTCTATATATGCTGAATATTACACCAGTTGATGTCATTTTTGTTTTAACTATCATATAATTTTTAAAAACTCAGGAGGAGAAGGGAAATCTATTGTATTTACCCATATTTTTATTCTTTTTGTTATTCTTTCTTCTTGATGCTTTAAGATTTCTTTTTTTTTTTTACTTCTTTTCTGAACATTAGCTTTTCTTTAAGGCAGTTCAGCTGGAGACAAATGTCCTAGTTTTCCTTCTCATAAGAATATATTTATTTTCCCTTGACTCCTAAAAGTTCAACAGGATAAGAATTCACAGCCGACAGTATTTTCTTTCAGTATTTGAAATATATACCACTTCCTCCAGCCTCCAAGATTTCAAATGAGAAATTTATGGTCATTCGAATTTGTATTATCTTCTAGGTAATATGTCATTCTCTTGGGCTGCTTTCAGAATTTTTTCTTTGTCTCATTTTGAGAAGTTTCCTTTTTATGTACCTTTACAAAGATTTCTTTGGGTTTTTCCTCTTTGGCATTTACCCAGCTTGTTGATTTTGTCTATTTATATATTTTGCCACATTTACAATATGTTTAACCATTATTTCTTTGAATACTCACTCAGCTCTACTCTCTTTTTTCTCTCCTTCTGGGACTCTAATGATACCAGTGATGGATATACTGTTATTGTTTTACAGGTCCCAGAGGATCTGTTCTTTTCTTTTTTCTCTTGTCCATATATTTTCTCTCAGCTATTCAAATTTGATAAATTCTACATATCTGTCCTTAAATTCATTGGTTCTATCCTGTCATTTCCATTGTAATACTGAGCCAATACAGTAAGTTTTTATATTGGTTATGGTATTTCAACAATTCTCATTTTCGGTAATTTTTTTTCTTGTTGAAGTTTTTGATTATTGCACTTGTTGCTTGTTAAAGTATTATTATGATGGTTGCTTTAAAATTTTTGTTCGATAATTCCAATATCTGATTCATTTCAGTGTTTGCATCTGTTGATTGTTCATTCCCATTCAAGTTATGATTTTCCTGGCATATGGTATGACAAGTAAGTTTTTTTTTATTATACCCTAGATATTTTGGTAATCACGTTGGAGACTCTGGATCCTAATTAAATATTCTATTCTGGGAAGGAGTCATCCAGTATAGGTTTAACACATTTGTCATAGTCTATAATTATTGACTATGGCTCTAATGAGAATATCATTTTCAGAGATTTTTGTTGCTATTTATCTAATTCTATCAGCTGTCACATTGAGCTCTACCAGTGCCAGCCAAGGGAGCAGAGGAGAATCCTCAGATAAGGTTGTGTGGTGTACTACATTGGGTAAAAGATTCTCTAGCTCTTGGGAACAAGATCATGTTCAGGGTCAATACTTATAGAGGGTGCTTCCCACTGTCAGAGCTGCTTAATGGCTCCCTACCTCTAGATGGAGAGGCAAGTTTCAGGCAACATGGGGAAAGAGATTTCTTGTTGTCAGCAAGGCTTCTGCGTATTCCCCTTGCTGGTGACCTGGGGGAGTCCTGCTCCAGCAAGGCCCAGAGATTCCTGGAGGTGAGACAGAGTCAGCCTCTGTGGGGGAGAAAGAAAAGGACAGGACTACTGTTCAAAGTGAGCAGAAGTCATTTATTGAGTGTTATCCAAGGGCTTTTATCCCCAAACTCTGCAAAGTCATCATCACAGGACACAAAGGGTAGCATGTGCCTTTCACATGAACAGGTCCAGATGCACAAGGGTGACCCCCTACTCTCAAGCAGATGTTTTTTCAAGCATGAGAAAGAACAACCACAAATTGTCTTTTTGTTTCTTATGCTTGATTATTGTTCCCCAAACCAGTTTCTTATGTGCCCTTAATTGTTTTACAGCTATATCATCTTGAAATAACATCACTCAATGCCTAAACCCAAAACTATTATGGGTTTATTAACTTCTACTATTCTATGCTAATTCAAACCAATTTCTATTAAAAACAATTGTTGCTAAGGTTATACTCTCCTAACACCAGCTGGCCTAATCCAAAAGCTTGGAATGTGGCCCAGTCCAAAGTTCACTGGCCTTCCTAAATCAAACTAAACTAACCACATTTCTACAATAAAATGACTATCTGAATTTTCTTTAATCTATATAAACTATTTCCTAAAACCTATATCTATAAATTTCTAAAATCACATCAAGAGAACCTGTGACCTGCACTAAGGCTTCTCAATGTGATCCAGAGTTGAACTTAAATTGTTTAAAGGCAAAAACTGCAAACCATGGAAAGTGGGAACAATAGACCCCCAAGTCAGCTGTGTTTGTTCCGGTCTCAGAGTTTTCTGCTAGAGCCAGCAGGAGCCTTTTCTGGTTGCAGTGCCAAGTGAAAAGGAGGGAGGGAATGTGGTCAACAGCTCCCGAACACATCCTAGTGGTCTCAGGGTCAATGACCCTTCCTGATCCCTAATGCTCAGTGGGTCTCCATGCCTGGCTCCCAACAGTGACCCAGTCTTCCCTATGTTGCTGAGGTGACTCCTATTTGATCAGCAATAAAAATGAGACCGCCTTCTCTTACTAGATTCTGTTTGGGAGAAGCTGGTCCTGGATCATCTTTAACAGCTATTTAAGGAGCCCCTGGACTGTTCCTCAGGTCCTGGTGTCCCTGACTAGTCTTCCTTCCTCTTTTTACCTTGCAGGGCACTCCTTTAGTTGATTCTAGCTTAATTTAAGATTTTGTTGTTGTACTTATTGAAGCACATAATGATAGTTATACTTTTTAACATTTTTTTTTCTTCCCAAATGAGGAAAGAGGAGCATAATTCAGCAGGATGCTAATAGACTTTCTGTGAAAACAGGAAAAAAAATATTGGAACCCAAGAATATATTAACATACAGTTCAGCAGGGGTACGAACAGATCAGTGCTTTTCAGTTGAATGTCAGCTCAGGTTTAAATAAAGTTCAAAAAAGTGCCTTTATCACAGAGACCTTTTAAAATGCTGATATTTTTATTGTTATCTTGGGAGGGCTGCATGGTTTACCAAATTTATCTGCCCATATATGTGAACCTGTTGTGTTTGTAGTTTTTCTTGGCACTGGCATTCCTTGAAAGACTTTGCAGGAAAAAAGCTATTTTTATCACCATCAACATCCACCTCAAAGTATTGTGTTAGATGTAATCATTTAGTTAAAAAGTTATTTCTGGGAACATTAAGAAGCACCTAATTCTACTTTGATTTAAAAAAAAAAACTGATAAAATATTTCAATATATTTAAACCTTCCTTTAAACTATTCCAAAAGTAAGATTTAGATGTATGGCCAAAGAAAATATTTGTCAACCATGTTTTAAAAAATGTGGTCTAAAAGTACTGTTTCTGATGTTTTTCACATTTTCAATATTTTCTCTTTTCAACTTTAAGAGACAATAGGATCGAGGTATTCCATGCTTCCTGGCATTAATTGAGTATCAGCATCAGTGACATGTCTCTCTTGGATGAAGGACAGTACACCTGTTCTTTGTTTACAATGCCTGTCAAAATTTCCATAGCCTATCTCACTGATCTGGGTAAGTGCAAGGGGCTAACACCACGTAATCACAAAACTAGAGTGATGTATATGCTACGTCAAGGTGTTTCCATAAAAAATATATTTAAGATCATATACATAGATATGGTTTAATCCTTTCTTTGTTACATTACAGCAAAAGGCATTTTAAAAATCATTTAGTCACTCTCCGGGTTTTATAAATGCAAGTGTGAGATACAAAGATTTAATGACTGGCAGAAGGTACACAGTCATTTTGTTTCACAGCCAGCAGTAGACACCAGTTTTCTTGATTTCCAACTTTTTTTTTTTGCATCAAATCATCCATATATTGTGTGCCACTCTGATCCTTTAATAAAGTGACAGAATAATGAGCATGCATTCAACTCAGGTGCTATATAGCGTGCTCTTGTATTTTATTATATGTCACCCATTCAGGGTCTTTCCTACTAGCTTGTGGCTTTCAAAACATGACCTCTCTGTGTATTTTAGTGTTTTTAAATGACCCCAACATTTCCTTGTGTCTTCTCTTCTTTTACATATGTATTTTCTAGATACCTAAATAAAGTAAAAAATGTCACTTGTGTGTCTTTTCTTTTGCATATATATTTTCTAGATTCTTAAATAAATTACATAATGTCACTTGTACATGCAGTTTGCAGTTTCTTTTGTGCCTTTATTCTCTAAATCTTGGACCATTTTCCCAAAGGTTAAAGTGACACAAAAAAAGCAATACATTCATAGACATTCTGAGGAAGTAAGGTTGCAACTCTGAGCTCTCTGTGATTCCACAGATGTCAGTGCCCCAATCAGTTGAAATTGCTGCAGCTCATTGAAGAAGTCAGAGGAATTTAAAGATCGATTTTTTTTTTTTTTGCCCCACACTTGCCTTCCTTTTAAGACAGATAAAGACACAATGTTGCATTTAGAAGGACTAACACATGCTGTTCTTTTGGGTGGAAATATTAAAGTTAATCCAACCAGAGAATTGATTTTGTACATAGGATATGAAAAATGTTTCTTTGCAAGTCCCACTGGAACCATTTTATTAAAATGTTCACAATTTGCCATTAAAGACAAAGTATACCCACTAAAATGGAGTATTTCTGGATAACAACTGCCTAAGGTTAATGTGTTGTTTTGTAGAGAGCCAATTTGAGACCCAAAGAATAGACAATTAAGTTTATTAAATGGTGGTGTGAGATAGATTAAAAAAGAAAGAAGAGAGGTGATATGAAGGTGAAGACAAAATAAAACAAAAGGAGCCAGTTAAGGGAAATATGCTGATCTGTCATTTATCTTTGCTGTTCTTATTGTTTTAATATGTAATTCTCATATTAGTTCTGTCCAACAGTTTTGTCTTATTCTTCTCAATTGAATCAAATAGAACAATAAAAAAGTTCCAGTCATCCTTTATTATTGAACAATATTAGGAAAAATCTTAATAAACATGTACCAAGACAACTAAATGTTATTTCTCTGGAAATGTTTACTACTCTATTATTGAGCTCACCTATATATAATTGGATAATTTAGGCCAGAAAAGGTAATAATGGTTAGCAATAAAAAAGCATACCATGTTTTGCAAAACTAAAACTGCATATCTTATGTAAACAACATCAAGACACATTTTCTACTTTAGAAGAATCAGAAAAGTCAATATACTAGCGATTATTGATGAATCTCTGATTCCAAAATTAATTTTATTGAACAAAGTATGCATAGGGTGATGATATCCTCTTCAAGTTTTAAGATTATGAGATGAGAATAGAAAATACTATCATTAAATCATAATTTGCTAAAGAGTAAAAAATGTGTTTTGTGGATTTTTTTCTGTCATGCAATCTACCTTCTTAAATCTCAACATTAGAAAAAATATATATTTAATTATTCATAAGACTTACATGGAGTATTTTTGTGGGTAAAATTTTACAGTTTAATTTTAAAAGATACTTTGAACTATATGTATTTTAAAGGTTTTCTTGATACTATGCATGTATACATGTGTACATACATTGTGTATATACTTATATGTATATACATGCACATATATATACACATATGAAGCCATTTATTTTATTTCATAGTCGTTTGTTTTTCTTGATTGAACTTATTGTCAGTTAACCATCCAGATTAGTTTCGTGTGTGGAAGTGATAGTCATGGGAACAAATCAACCCTGAAGATTGAGGCTCATCTTACTCATTTACTTAAATTTCAGGTGTTCCTGAGATGCCTCAAATTAGTGGAATTTTCATCACCAATCATGGAGAAAGACTTGATGCAGCCAATTTGTAAACCTGCAGCTGATATGAGGTGGTTCAAAAATGACAAAGAGATTAAAGGTAAAACATGAAAAACAGACCCCAGATCCATTGTTATTATTAATATTTGCTAAAACCAATAGGACAAAAAGTGTTAGCAAAAAGACATTTAACATTTTTTAATACCACAGTATCTCTTTCTGATAAGGTATAATTTGAACCAAATTTGCCCAGTTCTTAAGTCAAGCAATTTTACAAGGTATAATAATATATTGCTGGTTTCCAGAATTACAAAGTTCTGAGAAGAAAACTAGGTAAAAACATCAGTAAATGTGATTCTTGGCAATTCTCATAAAACAAAACATGTGCATTTATCTTAGTAAAAATGCATAATAATTTAAATGTTTCATTCATCTACATTTAAATTAACTCATTATTTCTATCTATCGTTCTCTCACACACATGCACACATGCACACATACATACACACACACTCACATACATTCTTTTAGGAAGTAAATAAGCTTATAAGGGAGATGGTTTGTATGATTAGTAGGATGTTTTTTGACCCATCTATGATGATTTTGAACTGGATATCACACATACATTAATATCCAATTACAAGAATTGCTTATGATGATTGTTAAAACATGTTTCTCATGGCATAGCAATATGTATTATTCTCAACACTATCTTCTGTGAGACAGGTTTATGCAAACCATTCTGGTTATTTTAACATACAATTCTAACACCTTATATCACAAGAATCCTTTAATTCTTAGTAATGGCCATGCAGGCCCAGGAGATAGGATTGCCTATATTTTTGAGAAATTGTAAGATTGTAGTAATAAAGCTATATTGTCTATTTTCCATTTTAAATACTCTAATATTTATCTCCAAATTCTTTTTCTATAATTTAATCCTAATGACTAGCTTTGCATTGGAACTTTTTTGAGTTGGAGTCTCACTCTGTCACCCAGACTGGACCACCCAGCAGTGGCCACTCCCAGTCACTGCAGCCTTGACTTGCTGGGCTCTGGCGATCCTTCTGCCTCAGCCTTCCAAGTAGCTGGAATTACAGGCATGTGCTACCATGCCAGGCTGATTTTTTGATTTATTGTAGAGATGAGGTCTCGCTGCCCAGGCAGGTCTCAAACCTGTGGGATCAGACAATTCACTCACTTCAGCCTCCCAAAGTGAGGGATTACAGGCTGAGCCAGCGAGCCCGGCTGGAACTTTTAGTAAACAGACATTATTGGATCAATAATGAAATACAAGTTCCAGGACACGTTAGACACTTACTGAATTAAATTTGAAGTTGCTTTGTAATCTGATTCTTATATTCTGTCAAGACTCATAAATGTCCATTCTAGTTCTGCCTATAGGATATATTTGTTTAGACATTTCTGGACTTGGTTAGATCTTTCCTTAATGGACCTTTGATAGTATATCCAGAATTATCTTACTAATTCTGAATCTCATTCTGGCTCTTTTCTGTTGAAGCACTTTTGATGACAAGCCCTAAATTTTCAAATAAATTTAAAATCTGATTTCTGTAACCTATAATAATTCTGTAGACAGTGAACTCTTGCACATCACAAATGTCCTTTTGTGTGAAGGTCGTGGTTTATGCTAGAATGCAGTTCATAAACACTTTCCCTTAATGAATCATTTTATTCCCTGTTTGTTTCCTTTTCTTAATTCTGATATAACTAGTTAGTTGATTAGTTAGTCCGTTCTCAATTTCTTAGCATTTTGTGTTCCAAAGGTTTTTTTCTCTTGCATCCTCAGGAGGGTCATAGACTCTAACATCAAGTACTTAAGATTAATTACTTTTTAAAATTTTAACCTCATTCTAAACCCATGATGCATGCAACCCCTGTTTTATTAAAAAGCTTAATTTTTGAAAAATTTGATCAAACGCAAAGCAGACTTGTTCATATATTTGTGAGGAGAGGGAAGATTATTGTTCATATGCAAAAACACACAAAAAATTTAATTCTCTAATCACCACATTTTAAAATCATCTGAATCAAGACTAGAATGAAAAGTAAGACAAAAATGTAAGCAGAATCATTATTTGGTTCTACACTGTATTGAGAACTTTTGTGTTTTCTTTTTACCCTCTTCAATGCACATTTACAGAGCATTTATTATCTCTATGCTTGCTTTCATCTGTATAGCTTTTTTGTTATTTATTAATCTTTTACATGTGTTTATGTAGTTTGTCTTCCTAGCAAAGAGGTGAACTTCCTGAGTGGCATACATTTTATCTTTATAAATGTATTATGAAGTTAGATAACGCCGCTTGCAGTGAATGAATCTTCATCATGGCTGCCATCCTCTGGGAATTTTCACTCTGCACCCCTTCAGCAAAAACTCCTCCCTGGAAAGAGTGCACTTCCTTGTCTTGCACTATCTTGTCTTTTCAGAGATGAACATTTGACTTCCTATAACCATTTAACTGTTTTTACTGCAATATTAATTGACACTTTAAAAAAAGAGAACCCCTAGTGTAGAGCAAAGGGAAAAGGTAGGCTAATGAATCCAATTCAATTCCATTCAATCAGAGATTGTGAAAATGTATCCCAGTTTTACAGCAGTCTGTTGGGAGCGGACCGCAGAAGCCCACTGAGCATTAGGGATCAGGGAGGGCCACGGACCCCGAGACCACTAGGATGCGTTCGAGAGCTGTTGACCCCATTCCCTTCACCCTTTTTCCACTTGGCACAAGCAACCAGGAAAGGCTCCTGCTGGCTCTAACAGAGAACTCTGAAACCAGAACGAACACAGCTAACTTGGGAATCTATTGTTCCCATTTTCCACGGTGTATGGTTTTTGCTTTTAAACAATTTAAGTTTAACTTTGAGTCACATTAAGGAGCCTTAGTGCAAGTCACAGGTTCTCTTGATGTAATTTTAGAAATTTATAGATATAGGTTTTAGAAAATCGTTTATATTGATTAGGAAAATTTAAGTAACCATTTTGTTATAGAAGTGTGGTTAGTTCAGTTCGATTCAGGCGGGCTAGTGAAGTTTGAATTAGGCCAGCTGGTGCTAGGAGAGTGTAACCATAGCAGCAATTGTTTTAATAGAAATGAGTTTGAATTAGTACAGAATAGTAGAAGTTAATAATTCACCATGGTGGTTTTGGGTTTAGACATTGAGTGATGTTAATTCAAGATGATTAGTTGTAATACAATTAAGGGCACATAAGAAACTGGTTTGGGGGAACATTAAGCTACCATAAGATACAAAAAGACAATTTATGGTTGTTCTTCCTCATGCTCTTCCTTATGTATGAAAGAACATTTGCTTGAGAGTAGGGGGTGTCCTTTATGCACCTGGACCTGTTCATGTGAAAGGTACATGCTGCCTTTTGCTTCCTGTGATGATGACTTTGCAGAGTTTGGGGATAAAAGCCCTAGGATAACATTCAATAAATGGCTTCTTCTTACTAAGCAGGAGTCCCATCCCTTTCTCTCTCTCCAGTGTCTTCTTTCTTTTGTAAATCACCAATGCTGCCACACCTCAAAGGAAACCCCAACCCTGGCAGGGCAGGACCCCTGCAGTAGTCAATGGTGCATCATTGAAGTTCCAAACACATAAACCAAGAACATTGATCTGGAGATGTTTCAGATGCCTTTGAGGTTATAAACAAGTTATGGAGAATATTTTTCAATAAAGAGAAATGTTTGTACAAATCTTTATCTCTTCTCTATCACTATCTGTTGTATTAAATTTATTCAAGTTGTTCATAAGTACTAGCTTATCACATTTTTTTGGCCAGCACATGTCCTTACTTGATTAGAGAGCAGTGTTTCTCAAACTTTAGTAGGCATCACATGCAGGGCTTCTTGAATCTCAGATTTTAGAGCCTTGGTTCCTGATTTTCTGGTTGAGTAGGCCAGAGGTAGAGCCTGAAAATGTGAATTTTTAGCACTATGTTAACTGTGTGGACCATGCTGATGCTCCTGTCTGGTGACCACATTGGCATAGACAATGTGAAATGAGGAACATCAGTCATCTATAAGAAGTCCTTCCTCTGTGTCTGAGCTTTAGTTTTCTCGTCTGTAAAAGAGAGATAATGCTTGCCTCAAAGTGCCATTGCCAGAATTTTGTATCAAATAATATGTAAGAAGTATGTTTAGAGTTCTCAGAGTCACTGAGTATATTTTAGATATTATTACTATCATTGCTATTACTGTTTTCAGCAAACCATAATGATCAGGGAATTCTACCAATTCCTGAAATAGTCCCGGAGACACAAATAAATATAACAAAAATATTCCTTCAAGGTTTTCCCAACTGGGGAATGGACATAAAAACTAAGATCTAACAGGCACAGATAAATGAACCAGCTACAATTTTGTACAAAAGTAGCAGATGTCAGTCCTACTTGTGGAAGAGGTGAAGGCTCAATGGTTCACTAATGAATGCATGCACTCAGCCAATATTCGCTTGAGAAAATGTGTGTTCAATAATGAATACAATTCACCATATGGATTGGGGATAAGAATAGGTGGTAGAACATTCTGAAGAAAGGAACTTCATGTATCTATGTGGAGTAACCACATGTGATTGAAATAACCACAAAACTGCATGTGATACAGGCTTAAGAGAGAAACAGGGAGGCAGGATGCAGTTATGCCATTACAGATCTTTTATGCCAGATGAAGAGGTTTGGAATTTATTCAATATGCAATAGTAAGACTTTTTTCCTATGAGCTTTAAAAACAATAGAGTGAAACAGTAATAATTTGATCCAACTTTGTTTTTTTTTCTTCTCTCCATGAGTCTTACTTATGAAATCCCTTTGGTGCCTCTGGACAGCTCTGCATACAAAACTACAGGTAGTTTCACCATAGCCTGTAAGTCTGAATATCTGCCAATTTGTTTGAGAAAAGATGTGCATTACCTTTCTAGATCTGTCAGCTCCCAGAGGGTTTTCACATCCATTAAACTTTTCATTCCAGTATAAGTTTAGTTACTCATAGTTTCAACATTTTTGAGATTTTCCTTTTCAGCTAACTAGCTTTTACATTCACATTTTAAGCGGAATTCTATGATAAGCCTCAATGACCAACACCCTTGTGTGAACCCTTCCCTTTGAGTGGAGGAGAGAATTGTGAATATGATGCGATTTCACTGCTTTGAATGTGCTCCCTGTGATTCCCTTTTGAGTCAATCAAGGGAGATTATCAAGGGTGGACCTTATGTAAGGAAGTGAGGTCTTTAAGAAAGGTAGAGTCATAGGTATCATTTTCTTGACCTAGAAGGTAACTAACAGCTATGGTGTAATTGGCTTATGATGCCCACATGGCAGCGAACTGTAGTGATTTCAAGGGGCTGCAGCAGTCCTTTTGTGGCAGTTAGTGGGAAAATGTGGACCTCAGACATACAACCTCAGATAAACAAATTTGCTAAGGATTGGTGAGTATGAAGAGTTCCTAATCAGATATAAATTATAGCCCCAGCCAACACCTTGATTTTGCCCAGTCATGCCAAGCAGATGGCAAGACTAAGCCCTACCTGGGTTCATAACATACAGAAATTATGAGATCATAAATATGTGTTGCTTTAAGGCATAAGCCCTTTGTAATTTGTTACACAGCAGTAACAGGAAACAAATATGCAGAGGCAGAATAATTCATCAGGGTTATAAATCTGGCACAGATGGGGATGGAAAATTCTCAGATTCAGAACATGAGTTTGGTGAGAAGTATGAAGATTAGCAGGAGAGTGAAGAGGCTTTTCAAGCATGAGCTAGTCAGGCCCTAAACTAAAGGCTGATTTGATTTTATTTTTAACACAGAAATGGCTTCAAAAGAGAATATAACACAGTTGAACTTAGTGAATGATCCTGACAGTAGGAGCAAGATCAAGGAACAATTCAGGCGCCTGAGTAAATTGGATGATAAATGTGTGTTCATTGGAAGTAAGAAAGACATCAGAAAGAATTAATTTCAACACAAATTATAGTATGAATATTCTTTAAAATGTTGAGATTGATGTCATTATCTAGATTCTAAAAGCTTTTGCTCATAAAGGCATTTGAAGTTAGGTGACTTATAACCAGGAAAGATATTTTGACCATATGAAGACCCGTCATTCCATAATGAGAAAAACTTTAAGTTTAAACCTTATAAAGTAGTCATTGCTCTTCATGGGAACAATAATTCCAACAGAACTTCTCTTGGTATGTCCTTCCCACCTTGAGAATTATGCTACGTAATCACTTGCATATCCATCAGATCTTGGCTCGTGGGGTCATTGAAGTCTACCAGCTTGCTATTATTCTACAAGTGATACTTATTTTGTACTGTGTGTTTCACAGTGCTTGGCAAACAAGCATGAGTTGACTTGAGCCCATTTTTTCCATACACTTTAATGCCAATCAATTACGGTGCAGCTGCTAATTTTCAAGTTGGCTAAATATAGCATAATTTACTGTAAGCTACTTAGTAAACAATGTGTTTAAAATAGTGAATTTCTGAAAGGTGTTTTTCTCAAAAGATGGCCTTTAGACCACTTGGATTAGAATCACCTGAGTTGGTAGTTTAAAAAATGCAGATTTCTGGTCTCACAAGCAGATTTACTAAATCGGACTCCTGAGTGTCATGTCTAAAAGTTCTAATATTTTTCAAGTACCTCTGGTAATTCTTACTCTCAATAAAGTTTCAGAATGCATAGAATTACAGACTAGTCAGCAAAATATTAATAGATGTTTAGGAAAGTAAAGGGGAGGGTTTCTAATGCACTAAGTTTACAAAATGACTCTTAACATTCCATGTACCAAAGGTCTGTTCTTAGAGAGAGATTCTGTAAAATTAAATCAATGTACTTTAGGGTTTTAATTTTCCTGAGAAGTGTAACAAAAATTGCTTTAACCTATATCTTAGCAATATTCTTTGGTGTCATAACTCTTTCTCTCCTTTTTTCCTTCCTCCTGCTTGTTCTATTTTTTTTTTCTGCTTTCTTTTATTTTTCTCAATTAAACTATATAGAATCTACTTCGATAAATGGTAGATTATGTTCTTAATTTGTATACTCTACTTGGTGTTTCCAAACTAGTTTTGGCCTAATGACTCATTTAGCATCAATAGTACAAAGCTTTAATTTGAGAGTGTAAAATATTAGCATGTAAACCAGAGATTGTGAATTCTCTGAAGTTAAACATAAAAGAAAATATGAAGACATTTGCGTCCTCTGAGTTTAAAGTCCTTGCATCACATATAAGAATTACTTGAAAGTATCATTATTTAAAACGTATAGTATATATCATATATCTATCATTTTTATATTATGTTTATGCATATTGCTTTGAAAGTGGCCTTGCCATTTTTTCCAGATCATGCTGGGCACTGTATTACATGGAAAAATAGATAGCACTAATGATGCCCGTATATAGGGTGTGTATGTGCATGTATGCACATACTTGGAGTTTTCTGAATGCTGTTAAATGTATGTCCTCAGGACTCCCCAGGCAACACTATGAGTTACATAACTCATCCAATGGAAAGGGATACAATTGTTCCATGTAGGTATGAGGGCAAGGAATATTCACCAAAAAATCTTTAAAAACCTTTTGTCATTTCTTATTTATAAGAAGCAGATTATTGATTTACAAGTGACAAAAACATCTACACATATGAAAAGTTTGCAATTTTGTAAGTTTTGACAAATGTCTGCAATGGTAAAATCCTCACCACACACAAGACAATGAACATGTTCATCACCCCCATAATTTTATCCAGAACTTCCTTAACCCCTTTCTGCTTACCTTCTCTGATTAACCTTCACCTTCACCCCATTCATAGGAAACCACTGTTCTACTTTAAAGGATTATAGAATAGTTTGCATTTTCTGCAATTGTACACAAATACAATTATATAGTCAATATACATTTTCTTTTTCTGACTTGTTTTACTCCACATAAATATTATCATGTTGTTGCATATATATAGGGTTTTCCTTTTTTCTTGCTTAGTAGTTTTCTGTTGTATGGATATATACACCAATTTGTTTAGCCCTTTACCTGGTGGTGAACACTTGGGTTGTTTATAGTTTAGAACTATTACATTTAAGCTGCTATGAACATTTGCGTATAGGTCTTTGTATGTCCGTGTGCTTTCATTTTTTCTTGTGTAAGTGCCTAGAAAGCAAAAAGCTGGACCATATGATAGGCATATATTTAATTTCTAAAGAAGTTGTCACAAAATTAAATTTATTTATTTTGTTAGTTTTATGAATCATGCTTTTTTATTATATATAAAAAATGTTTGCCTAACCTAAGATCACAAAACTATTCATATAAATTTTGCTATTTGGGTTTAGGTTTTTAATCTATTTTTTAGTTATTTTTTGTATTTTTAATTTCTACTTGTTACGCATATCAGCTGAATTATTTCTGAGTCAGTTTCCATTAATTATTTTCCTTATTATCCAGCATTTTCCTGCTTCTTTTTTACTTTTCCTTCTTTTTAATTTTTTTTTTTTGCCAGCTTTATAAATATTGATTTTATAGAAAGGACCAACTCAGAATTGGTCAAATGCCACACGCTAGACCCTTCCACCACAATGGTGGAGAAAAAAGTAGCAAACAGAACAAAGAAAATACCCCAGACTAAACAGCCTGGAAGTCAAAGTCCCAGTTGACCAAGGATTCGAAAGAAACACTAGTAGCCAGGGGTCAGGAGACTCCAACCAGAGTGGAAGGAAAAACAACCCAGAAATGCAAACCTGCAGTTCCTGCCCACCAGCGTCCTACACTGTCAAGAGCAGAATGAAGGGCTTCACAGCTTTCTGGGGGGGGAGGAGAATAGTGATGGCAATGGCTTAAATAATTTAGGGGGGTTCTCTACTTCAACATTTTTTTTCTCTTCCCCAATAGGAAAAGATGAGAGACTGGTAGCTTGAGGTTAGGGAGAAAACAGTGATTTTTAAAAAACTTATTTAATGGGGGAAACGTCTAGAAACAGCAGGCCTTCGTGAAAAAAATGCCAAATTTGACCTGTGATCCGATAGCCCCCAGTTGCTAAAGAGGAGGCATGCCCTGGGGTGGTGGGAGAAGTACCAACCTGGGGTGCTACAGCCTCTTGGTAGAAAACGGCTCCGGAGATGAAGGAATGAGGGTGAGGGAGTGAAAGGGGGGCCAGCATGGGGGAACCCTTCAGTGATACCAAAAGTAGCTGCCATCTGCACCCTGATGATGGGTCCCTGGGGTGTGAAGTGGCAGGGAGGGAGTTGGGACTGAATGGAGGAGAAGTTGAGATGCTCCTAAAAAACACCGTACAGTAGTGTCCTTGGCCCTGGGTCTGGGGTAGAAAACCAATAGGGGCCAATCATAGTGTTTTCCTGGGTCATCTCCCCTGACCCCGGCTCAGTTCTGGAAGGGGATCCACATAGCCCGGACAGAGGGTATGGGCTAGTGGCCTGGTCCTGACACTCAGCACCCAGGGAATGGGGGAGGAATGGGCATGGTGGGGTCTCCCCTCCCCACCCTTGGCTTCACCTCCCCTCCTCCCTGTGGACCCTTCCCCGAGCTGTCCCTTGCAGGGCAGCACCCAGTTGTTATCGTGCAGGCCCACGCGGCAGCCAGGCATCTTGTAGTCAGTCCCAGGCAGCACATCCAGAAGGAGCATCTGCAAGGCAGGGTGTGATGGTAGAGTTTGGGGTGCCACCAGCAGAGCAACACGTCCTTCTCATATCTTTTGTGGCACTGCTTGCAAGGGTCATCGTGGTAGAGCCGGGTCTCGGCTCCAGCGCGGGTCCATGGACCACATGCCAAATGCCTAAATGATGCCCTTGGACTTGGTGGCAGGTGCACTTGAGAGCTTCCAGGGCCCATGTGGGTAGGAGGCCAAAGATCTTGACTAGCAAGTGCTCAGGCAGTAGCAGCAAGTTCTGTTGCAGCTCCAGCAGTTGCTGGATCTTGAAGTAGATATCCAGGAAGTTGTGCACCACGTGCCATGCTGGTGGCACAGGAGGTGTCTGCTGCCCCCTCAGCATCGTGGGGTCCAGGTGCAGTGGCCAGCGAGTGATTGGGGTGGCCCGAGCCCATCTGGACTGCAGGACTGGAGGACAAAGAGCTGGCTAGGTGGGTTCAGCTCCTCGGAGCTGTCAGGCACATCGTCTTCTCCTTCATGTTCTTGGTGCCAGTCTTGCCGAAGAATATGCACTCATCCACCACGCAGGTCATTCATGTGGAAGCCCTATGCCCCATAGTCCTGGGTGGGAGGTGGAGGGGCACAGGGTGCATGTCCTCGGGCCTGGCAGGGGCTGAGCTCTCCCCATCGCTGGCTTTATCTGCCCTGGCTAGCAGGAACTCTCATTGAGGGCTTGATGAACTGGTACAAGTCACAGGTGATATTGTTCTTGGCATGGGCCTACGGCCTGGACTGCCAGGGTAGGCACAACCAGCGTGGCCCCCAACTCCGTTGGACAAGCTGCACTTGGGCACCCTGGGCTCCCAGCCATTAGAGATGCAGAATGCAATAAACATTTATCCCAGGTCAGCACAGGCGGCTCCTCCTTGCAGAGACACTTGGTGGGAGGGACATCCCTCTGGGCCTTGGAGTGGGCCACTGTCTCCATGACAGGACTGCAGTCCCCACCACCGGACCGCCATTTGGACCTCAACTCCTTGGCTAGTCTGCCCTGCTCAGCCGACACAAAGACCACAACCACTGGGTTGGCCAGCCTCACAGCTTTGCAGGGCCAGGACTGCCCACAGTTCCACCATGGCCACCCTCTCAGCCATGGAGAGCAGGTCCACATCCTTACTAGCTGAGGCAGGACCCTACTCAGCATCATGGGACTCTTGTCAGCCCCCTGGGTCTGGAGGAGCCTTGGTTAGCTTAAGACAGAGTCTCTTCCACTTGGTCTTGTAGCTATTACTGCCCCAGTGGCCCTTACTTTCATGGAGCTGGCCCAGCTGCCCCCACCACATTGGTGGGCCACAAAGAAGGCCACCTTCTCCTTTGTATTCCCAGACTTGATAACATACCACATGTTCAGCAACAGAGGCTGAGAGGCGAGGAGCAGGCTGGGAGGTGGAGACCTCAGAGGCCAAGGTGGGAGGTGTGCTTTCTGAGTGGGAAGACCCATGGTCTGGCTCCACCCCACCACCAGGCTCTGGGCTCCTGATGACTTGAGGGCCATGGAAGGTGGGCGTGACTGGTTCTGTGAGTAGGTACCAAAGGACTGAGGGCCGCAGGCCACCACACTTTATGCTGTGGGTGATGGCAGACAGACCTAGCTCACCGCATCTCAAGGCCTAGATGGTGGTTGAAGGGTCCATGCGACACCATCGTCCCATGGTGCATCGTCCCATGCAGCTTTCCCCCACTCACTCCTCTCCTGCCTCCTCTTCCAAGTTCTGGCTCCAAAATCCTGGAGGGTGGACTACAACTCCCAGAAGGCAGACCGGCCAAGCTTGGAGGTGGGGTCTTCCTGCTTTAAACACATAGTGATTTTTTCATTGGATTCCAGACATTATGAATCTGCCATTTTATTGCTTAACATTCTCATATTTCTATAGCTATTCTTAAGCTTTCTTCTGGTTATTTAGAATGTAGTTCTTTTGGAGGTTTTTAAAAGTTTCTTAAGTAGAGCAAGAGCAGCATTTGTTCTAGAAGTTTTCCTTTCTTTACTGATATATCTTTCTGAGAGTTCAGTGGCCCTGTTATGAGCATTTCTCCAGTCTGTGTGGTGACAATGGACACCATTCCCAGCCATGCATAAGCATGGGGTGCTATTTGCTCTTATCCTTTTGGATGACTCTTGCCCCAGTCTCAGTTTGCTCACACAGATGCATTGATTAGTGCTCACTTACATGAATGGTGGAGGGGCTCTGAGACGTCTGGAGCTCTCTCTTCACACAGCTCTTTCCTCTTTCATACTCTGCTCTGCAAACTCTGACTGTTTTTTGCCTCTCAGACACCCAATTCCATCCCCTTGACTCAGAGAGGCTGCCAGTTGTACCTCGGTTCCCCTTCACATGCCACCTCCTGGAAAATCTCTCAAGGCATTAAGCAGGGACAATTTTAGGGTTCTGCTCATTTATTTTCCATCCCTCAAGGATCATTGTCCACTATTATGTGTTCAATTGTCTTGAAAACAGTTTTCAGGTAAGAGGTAAATTGGTTTGGTGACAAGTCTATGTCTGCCTTTCTGAATTGTGAAGAAACACTACTTTTATTTCCATGATAGTATGTTTCAATGCTGTTTGTTTTAAAGTCATATAGCAAATTTAACAGGATGAAAGTGAATGACAGTGAAATGTTATCTATACTCACTTTCACAGATTAATCAAGGGGACAGACTAATTTAATTTTTTTGCTAGTTTTCAAGGTCAGACATCCTTTAATGTAGCACAGGAATTCAGTGCTGTGATAGGTTCTTATACCTTGTAGGAAAAGAAACTAAAGGTTCAGTGTGTATTTATATACACATTTTTACTGGATCTCATTTATTGTCAAGGATGTACGTTCTCTTCACAAAAGAATATATAATATATATTCAAACTACCTAACTTCTCAGATGTCATTGATAGAGGGACTTAACTGCCACTCAGATTTTCTCCAGATTATTTCTAAAAGAACTTTATGACTTCTTCATTTGCTAAGAAAGCTGTTTCTCCCATTTTAAACTTGATATTTCATGTAAATCCACTTCTTGATTTTTTGTGGGACTCAGGGAGAAGAGATAATTTTCCTATTTTATTTGACTAATAACCTTCTTTAAACCCAGATGATATTTCACAGAATTTATTTCTAAAATCAACTCTTTAAATTTTTGATATACAAATGACATTAGATGCAAATAGTTGGGTTTTTTTTTACTATAATATGATCTAATTGATATCTTAGTGTAGCAGTATCTAAGTGTGTTGATAAATTTTCTTCTAATTACATTGGTAATGGGATATTGCTAGAGACAGATTATTTTAATGACATTATTTGATTATAGTATAAATTAGGGTTGGACATAAAGTTCAAGTACATTCTTTGCCTACTGTTTTATTTACTAACTTGGAAACAAAATACTCTATTTCTTGAAAGTAGTTATTATATAAAGTCACTTCCAAGAGAATGGCTGATATTTCCTTGCTCTTTTCTCTTCAATAACTAACTCTTTAAAATGTTTCATTACTTGTATGCCTCCTACATTGAAGGCCAACCTGGGGTTCATTATTTTTATTTATTTATTTCATATTAAAATGTTTCTGAGATATAATTTGTATCATCAAATTCACCTATTTGAAGTGTACAATTCAATGGTTTTTAGTAAATTCACAGAACTATGAAGCTCTCACCCAACCAATTCTACATTTTATGTAATTCTACGGGATACCCAATACCTGTTAGTAGTATTCCCATAATTCTCCCAACCTTCTCCTCCCTAGCTTCAGACAAACTTAAATCTACTTTCTATCATCATAAATGCGCCTATTGCAGATATTTCTTATCAATGAAATCATAACAATTGTGATCTTTTGTGACTGGCTTAGCAGAAGCTAAAGCCATGTGTGTTCCAGTGTCTATTAATAGTCATTCTTTTTCACTTTCCAATAATACAATGGTGTATATGCATACCACAGTTTATTTATCCATTCAGCAGTTGCACATTTGGGTTTTTTTCACCTTGTGGCCATGGTGAAAAACTGTGCTATGAGTATTTAGGTAGAAGATTTTGTGGAGAAGTATGCTTCCAGTTCTCTTAGCATGTACCTAGAAACAATATCGCTGATTCATATCATTTCTGCTTCTGAACTTTAGGCGGTCTGTTTTAGATGTGTATATATTTATTATAGTTATGTCTTTCTACTGCATTGCCTTTTATTATTCTGAAATGTTCTGCATTATCTTTAGTACCGTATTGTTTTTTAAAGACAGTTCTGTCTGATATTAGTATAGTCACTTTCGCTTTATCTTTGTTTACATTGTTTATTATTTCTCATCTTCTTTACTTTTAATCCTTTTGTATCTTTAAATCTAAAATGTGTTTTCTGGAGAATGCATATATTTTGATCTCTCATCTAAATCCAGTCTTATAATTTCTGCCTTTTGATCAGATTGTTTAATCCATTTACATGTAATTTTATAATTAATATATGTTTTTTCCCCCTATGGGTTTACATTTTATTTTATCTGTCTCTCTCACATCATTTTCATTTTCTGTCCCTTTCTTACTACTTTGTGATGTATTAGGGAATATTTTCCAGTGTGACATTTTAATTCCTTTAATAATTTTTACTATAATTTGAGTTATACATAGTTTCAGTAAATGCTCTAATATATGTCATACATCAAAACTTATGAGAATCTGTATCCGATTTATAATACCCTAATTGCAAGGAGATATAGAAATGTTATACCTGTATAATTGTATTCCTTTTCCCTCATTTTTGTGGTATTATTTTTAAACATATTACATCTATATATGTTAAAAGTCCAACAATACATTGTTATAATTATTAGTTCATCTAATGTCATGTATTTTTTTTTTGAGGTGAAGTCTGTTTTTAATGAAGCTGAGAAAAGCATGGATAGCAAGTACAGATGACACAGAGTGGGGTATAGTACCAAACTCGTGAATTATGTGACTCAACCCTAAAATGAATTTTAGAATGGCCAGCAAGGTTTTAAAACAAAACTTTTTAGAGAAAGACAAGAGGAGCAATAGAGGAAAAACAAAAAGTAAAAACCACAGATGGAACAAACCTATATCAATTACAAAATTACATGTAATGGATTAAAAAATCTGATCAAAAGACAGAGATTGTAAGATTGGATCTATGAAAAGAATCAAAATATATTCTTTGTACAGGAAACACACATTAGATTTAAAGATAAAAATGGACTGAACATAAAAAAGATGAGAAATAAGATAGCATGTAAACAGCAACCAAGATAAAGCTAAGGAACTGGCACGGGCCAGAGAAAACTGTCCTTTTTGACTTTTACAAAAGATCTGATATAATTTCACAATGATTGACATGCTAAAGAAGGTGGAGCCAACATAACCTCACTCAGGAGAGAATGACATCTCTCCACCTCTGATGAAGACTTTTCCAGGGAGACTTGCCAGAGATTTTCAATTCACAACTGCATGAGCTAAAAGGTGTTCTTACTATCATTTCTATGGTTTTCTGATTCCCAGTCCAGGAACCACCTTGATGGAGTTGAACTGAGGGTGTGGGGTGGTCTGGGAGTTCACATTGAATTCACATTCCAGCCCACAGGGCTATTCAACCTGTCGATTGAATGTCTGGGCACTTTCTAAAACCTGCCTACAAGACATTTATTTATCTATCTATATCTAACCTGTGCTAGCTACCCTGCCTCGCATAATTTGTTACATTAAACTTATTGATACTGGATGGGGTGCAGCACGAAACCCATGGATATTTTGACTCATTTCTAAAATGAATTTTAGAGTGGCCAGCAAAGTTATAGAGCAAAATTTACTAGTGAAAAGAAGAGCCAAAAGAAGAAGAAAGATTTATGGCAAAAGACCTGCCATGGGCAAGTTTTTTAAAGAAGAAAAACTATGCTTTTGCTCACAGCTCCAAGCTGGACATAGCTACCTAGTCATTGGTGGCTGGAGTCCAGGTAACCAGAGTTCCAGAGTGATAAACGTCTTTGGGCTCCTGATAG
Organism: Cephalopachus bancanus; assembly: GCA_027257055.1. NCBI lineage: Eukaryota > Metazoa > Chordata > Mammalia > Primates > Tarsiidae > Cephalopachus > Cephalopachus bancanus. The sequence goes on along the minus strand of JAPVLO010001301.1, from coordinate 67,552 downwards.
GAGGAGACAAGGGAAGAGGTCTTTTCCTGACCACATTGTCTCCTGCAGGAGACATGGCAGGTGTTTTGAGTTCACAAATTCCTTAGCTAAGAGGTGATCTTATTATCATTTCCATGGTCTAGTCAGTCAGGGGGTGGTCTTTGGCCTTCCACCTTCCACAGGAAACCTGAAAGATTCAGTGATTATTATGATAAACCACAAATTGAAAGATTGGGCTGACATAATCTTGCATCAGATAGAGTTTTCTTTTGATATTCCTGGGGGGTGGGGAAGGCTGTCAGCATGGCCTGCAGTACATTGTAATTTTAAAAATCTCTGAATGCTTCCTAACCTACCTATGGAAAATTTAACTATCTCTTTCTAATCTGTGCTAGCTACCCTGGATACTTATGTATTATTTTCGGTTCTTCTAATTTTTCTCTACAGACTCAAGTTACCATCTAATAACATTTCTTTATTTCAGTAAAGATTTGCTTCCACTCACTTCTTTTGTGCTGTTATTGTCAAATATATTGCATTTCTATATGTAACTGACCTTACAATACAATGGTATACAATTGTTTTATATAATTGATTTTAAGAGCAGTTAAAGAAGAAGAGAGAAAAATTTGTCTTTTGAAGATCTTGTGTAATTACATATTTACTTTACTAGTGCTCTTTGTTTTTTCAATATGATTTTGATTTACTGTCTGGGATCACCTGTTTTTTTTGTTTTTGTTTTTTTTAAACAGCAGGATTTATTGAGAGGATAGGAAAGCTTCCACAGCAGGAGAGGGTCCAAGTGGGTTGCCTGGGACCACTTACTTTTAACCTGAATAATTTCCTTTATATTTCTTATAAGATGGAAGTGCTTTAATAAATTATCTCAGTTTTTGTTTACCTGGGAATAATTTTATTTCAACTTCATTTTTGAAAAATATTTTAAGATATAAGATTCTTGAGTGACATTTTTTCCTTCATTTAGCACTTGGGATATGATGCCCAAATACACTCTGATATTTATTGTTTTTGATAAGAAGTCAGTTGTTCATCTTTTTGGAATTTCTTTGTGACAAATTCTTTTTCTCTTCCTGCTTTCATAATTTTTTCAACATTTTTTTTTTTTTTTTTGAGTTGGAGTCTCACTCTGTCGCCCAGACTGGAGTGCAGTGGCCACTCCCGGCCACCACAGCCTCGACCTGCTGGGTTCCGGCGATCCTTCCACCTCAGCCTTCCAAGTAGTTGTAACTACAGGTGCGTGCTACCACGCCCAGCTGATTTTTTGATTTATTGTAGAGATGAGGTCTCGCTGCCCAGGCGGGTCTTGAACCCACAGGCTCAGGCAGTCCACTCACCTCAGCCTCCCAAAGGTTTTTCAACATTTTTCCTATGATGTATTTGAATCTAGATCTTTTCACATTTAACTTACTTGGTGTCCATTAAACTTCTTAGATATATAGATTAATGTTTTTCATCAAAATAAACTTAATCAGTATTTCTTAAAAAAATTTTCTGCTCCTTTTTCTCTCTCTTTTTATTTTTTTTTAAAATTATAAACATGTGGGTACAGTTCAGGGTTAGGTATACAAATGGTGATAATGCATGTATCCTTGTTGATGAGGTATGCCCCTCCCTCCCCTAGCAGTTTCCCTAAACTGCCAATCCCATCCCCCCTCCCCAGACAGTTTCCCACTATTGCCAGTCTCTTTCTTATAGTATTATCATTGTTCAAGATCCACTTATGAATGAGAACATATGGTACTCTGTTCTTTGTTTCTGTGATAGATCACAAAGTATGATCAACTCTAAATCCATCTAAGTTGCTATGAAGTCTATATGTTTGTCCTTCTTTATGGCTGCATAATATGCCATTGTGTATAGATACCATATTTTTTTATCCAGTTCAGTTTCAATGGGCAACGTGGCTGGTTCCATGTTTTTGCTATTGTGAATAGAGATGCAACAAGCATATGTGTGCAGATGTCATTTTTGTAGAATGATTTGAGTTCCTCTGGGTATATCCCCAATAGGGGAATTGCTGGGTCATGTGGAGGGCAATATCTACTTCTTTCAGAAATCACCACACTGTCTTCCAAAGACGTTGCATTAGTTTGCATTCCCACCAGCAGTGTTCCTTTTTCTCTGCATCCTCCCCAGCATCTGTTGTTTGTTTTATTAATGATAGCCATTCTTACTGGGATTAGGTCGTATCTCAGTGTGGTTTTAATTTGCATTTCTCTGATGATGAGTGAGACTGACCACTTATTCATGTGTCTGTTGGCTGCTCATATATCTTCTTTTGAGAAATGTCTATTCATGTCTTTTGCCCACCTTTTAATGGGGCTGTTTGTTTTTTTCTTTTGGTACATTTGAGTTTCTTATACATTCTAGATGTTAGGTCTTTGTCAGATATACAGTTGGCAAATATTTTTTTTTTCCCATTCTGTGGGCTGTCTCTCTGCTCTCTTGATAGTTTCTTTTGCTTTGCAGAAGTTCCTCATAGTTTTATTAGGTCCCACTTGTCTATCTTATTTCTTAAGGTATGAGCATTTAGGTTTCTGAATAGGAACTGGTTGCAAGTTCAAATTTCCATAAGGGTGTCTCCTGCATTTTTTGAGATTCTTATAGTTTGAGGTTTAACATTTAGGTCTTTAATGTATTTAGAGTTAATTTTTGTGTATGGTGATAGGTAGGGGTCTGGTTTCAATCTTCTGCATGTTGTCACCCAGTTTTCCCAGCACCATTTACTGAATAGGTTCTCCTCTCCCCAGTGGTTGTTGTTGGAGGCTTTGTCAAAGATGAGTTGGTTGACAAATTGAGGCTTTCCTTCTGGAATCTCTATCCTGTTCCACTGATCTATGTGCCTGTTCTTGTACTAATACCAGGCTGCTTTGATTACTATAGCCTTATAGCAAAGTTTGAGGTCTGGAAGGGTAATACCTCTTGCTTTGTTTCTTTTGCTAAGGATTGTGTTAGCTATTTATGGTCATTTATGTTTCCATATGAATTTCTGTATTGTCATTTCCAGGTCTGAGAAGAATGATGTTGGTAACTTAATGAATATTGTGTTGAATATGCAGATTGCCTTTGGTAGGATGGACATCTTGACAATGTTGATTCTTCCTATCCAGGAGCATGGAATATTTTTCCATTTTTTTGCATCTTCTTGGATTTCTTTGAGCAGCATTTTGTAGTTCTCATTGAAAAAATCTTTCATTTCTCTGGTTAGGAAGAGAAGGTATTTCATTTTTTTGTGTAGGGCTATTATGAATGGGATTGTGCTTATTATTTGGGTCTCTGCCTACTTGCTGTTGGTGTATAGAATGCAATTGCTTTTTGCACATTTATTTTGTATCCTTAGACTTTGTTAAAGTAGTTTATCAGTGCAAGCAGATATTTGACAGATTATCTTGGATTTTCTTTTTTTTTTTATTAATCAACTTTTTTTTATTTTGGTATTGTGGGGTACAATTAAGGGTTAGGTATAAAAATATGTTTCATTCAAGCACCCTTGTTGATAAGGGGTGTCTCCCCATTCCCAGACATATATTTACAACTGTTAATCCCACCTCCCCCCCCATAGTTTCCCACCACTGTCGAGCCTTTTCTTATAGTATTACAGTAGATGTTCAAGGTCCACTATATGAGTGAGAACATGTGATACTCAGATCTTTGTTTCTGTGAGAGTTCACTCAGTATTATAGACTCTAGTTCCATCCAGTTTGCTGCAGAATTCATGATTTTGTTCTTTTTTATGGCTGCGTAGTATTCCATCATGTATATGTACCACATTTTCTTAATCCAGTCCTCTTTTGATGGACAGCTTGGTTGATTCCAGGTTCGTGCTATTGTGAACAATGCTGCAATAAACATACATGTGCAAGTATCTTTTTCATAGAGTGATTTGAGTTCTTCAGGATATATTCCCAGTAGGGGGATTGTGGGGTCATATGGGAGGTCGATATTTAGAGCTTTTAGAAATCACCACACTGTTTTCCACCGAGGTTGCACTAGTTTGCACTCCCATCAACAGTGTATAAGTGTTCCCTTTTCACCACACCCTCTCCAGCCACGATTATTTTTTGAGTTATTGATAATTGCCATTCTGACTGGAGTTAGGTGGTGTCTCAGTGTGGTTTTGATTTGCATCTCCTTGATGATTAGTGAGGTCAAACATTTCTTCAAGTGTCTGTTGGCTGCTCGGATGTCTTCCTTTGAGAATTGTCTGTTCATATGTTTTGGCATAGGATCATATAATCAGAAAAGAGGGATAACTTGACTTCCTCTTTTCCTGTTTGGATACCCCTGATGTCCTACTCTTTGCTAATTGCCTGAGCAAGGACTTCTAACCCAATGTTAAACAAGATGGGTGAAAGTGGACAGCCTTGTCTTGTTCCAGCTTTTAGGGGAAATGTTTCCAGTTTCTGTCCATTTAGCAATATGTTAGCTGTGGGTTTATCATAGATAACACTTACTATTTCGTGGTATGTTTCTTCTATATAGCTAGGTGCTTGAGTGTTTTTATCAAGAAGGGATTCTGGATTTTATCAAAAGCCTTTTCTGCATCTAATGATATAATCATGTGGTTCTTGTTTATACATCTATTGATATATTTAATTACATTTACAGTCTTGTGAATGTTGAACCAGTTCTGCATCCTGGGATGCAGCCTACTTGGCCATGATGGATTATTTTTGAGATGTGTTTTTGGATCAAGTTTGCTAGAATCTTGTTGAGGATTTTTGCATTTATGTTTATTAGGGATATTGACCTGGAGTTCTCTTTTTTTGTTGGCTCTTTATCTGGTTTGGGTATCAGTGTGATGTTAGCTTTGTAAAATGATTTGGGGAGAATTCCATCTTTCTCAGTTTTCTGGAATACTTTCAATAGGATTGGTATCAGCTTCTCCTTGTATGTTTTATGGAATTCTGCTGAAAAGCCATCCGGTTCAGGGATTTTTTTTTTTTTTTTTGTAGGTAGATTTTGTATGACAGAGTTCATTTCTTGTGTTGTTATTGGTCTATTTAGTGTCCCAATGTCTTCTTGTTTCATCCTGAAGTGGTTGCATGATGTAAGAAAGTTCTCCAATTATTTATGTTATCAAGCTTGTTTCCATATAGGTTAACATAGTAAACTCTGATAATATTTTGTATTTCTTCGGGGTCAGCTGTGATTTGATCTTTTGTATTTCTGATTGTGGTTATTTGGGCTTTCTCTCTTTTTTCTTGGTCATTCTGGCTAGGGGTTCACCAATCTTGTTAATTATTTCAAAGAACCAGTTTTTTGTTTTGTTGATTTTTCTATGATATTTTGTCTTCTATGTCCCATATTTGGATTCTTTTTTTGTGATTTGAATTCATCTGCTAAAGTTAGTGTTTTGGTGGTCTTTTATTTCCAGGTTCCAGAGGTGATTTGTTAGGCTGTCCACTTGTGATCTTTCCATTTTCTTGATGTGTGCTCATAGAGATATAAATTCCCTTCTTAGAACTGATTTAATGGCATACCAGAGGTTTTGGTAAGATGTTTCATTTTCATTTGTTTCCACATTTCTTTTATTTTCTGGTTTGATTTCAGTGTTGACCCAGTAATTGTTCTGCATCGTGCTGTTTAGTGTCCATGTCTTTGTGGGCTTTGGGCAAATGTTGTTGGTGTTGATACTTATTTTTATTCCACTGTGGTCTGAGAAAGTGCAGGGCAAGATTTCAGTTGTATAGGATATGGTTATGCTTGATTTATGGCCAAGGATGTGATTGATCTTGGAGTATATTCCATGTGGTGATGAGTAGACTGTATATTCTGTGGTTGTTGGGTGGAATAATCTGTAGTTATATATTAGGTCCATTTGGTCAGGTGTCAATGTAGGTTCTTGTTGGGAGCCAGTCTTGGATGCCCGCCTGATTGACAAACTCCAGATGCGCTGAGGACCCCCGGCCGCAAAGCGAGCCCAGGCAGCTGAGGCCCTTCTGTCTTCCATCTTTGCTGTTGATACAGCTGAAGAAATTCTGTGCAGTCGTGGAAGAAGAAGATGGCATGTTTATGCGAAGAATCACAGCTAACCTGGAGATGTCATGGTTCACTATGCCGCTTGGCCTTTTCTAACATATGCAAGGGTTAAACACTGAAGCACATCAAGAATGCTTTCTTTCACTTGGTTATAAGTTACTAGATATTGCTTAAGTAATAAATGATATAAGTATATTCACTCCTTATTTGATTTAGGATTATGCAGTTTAGTCTTTAGATATAAGATTCTTTGGAAGCACAAGTTTATAGTAAGTTTATTATGAGCTCATTATAAGTTCTAACACTTATCTAGGAGTTATGTAGGTGATTTATAACACTGTTTTCACTGACTTAGGATAAAGATTATCTTTAAGGTTTTTACTTAATTCAGTAGTTAAAACTCTAAGTCAACATTTGTAAAGTGGGTTTTCACTGAACTCATAATATACTAATCAGACACTTTTATAACAACTTAGTTAAAGACAGAAAACAACCTTGGGGGCCTGGGAAACATTACTAAAAGCTTCTTTTGTGTTTTCTTTAGGAACAAGCACTGTAGGATAAGAGAAAAATAACGAAGACACCTGGACAACAAAAGCGATTACAGAGCTCTGAAGGACATAAAGCCCCAGAAGGAAGACTACTGCTAAACTTTCTGGAGACAGTTCAAGGACTGTAATTCGGGACTTTGGACTAAAACTATCATCTTTGACCTTATGAATAAGACTCATTGTCTGAATGTTTACAGGGTTCTTGGCTTGTTTGTTGCTAAGACCACTAGATGGTGGTAACTTGTAGAGGATATGTACGTGAAGGAATTTTCTTTGTCTTGCCCCTTTACAAATGGTATAAAAGCTCTGTGTTAACTAACATTAAATTGTCATCTTTTCAAGAAACAGGTGTCCGGTATATGATTTTCCTCTTTCGCCTTTCCGTCTCTCCTTCAAGAGATCTCACGACCTTGTGGGGCGGGACTCCACAGGTTCTGGATCTCCTTGCTGATTTTTTGCCTCGATTATCTATCTAGGGTTGTTAGTGAGTTATTCATGTCCCCTGCTATAATAGTGTTGGAGTCAATATCTTTTTTAGTATACTTAGTAGTTGCTTTATAATTGCTGGTGCTCCTGTGTTGGGTGCATATGTTAAGGGTGAATATTTCTTGTTGATGGATTGAAACTTTTATTATTCTTTAGTGTCCTTTTGCATTTTAAAAATTTTTGATAGCTTAAAGGTTGTTTTATCTGATGTTAAGATTGCTACTCCTGCCTTCCTTTGTGATCCATTTGCCTGGAAACTCATTTTCCCTCCTTTAACTTTGACTCTGTGTGAGTCCCTTGTAGTGAGATGATTCTCCTGGATACAGCAAACAATCAGGTCATGGTTTCTTATCCAGTTTTCCATTATGTGTCTTTGTAGAGGTGCATTTAGTCCATTCACATTCAGGCTGATTATTGATATGTGATTATTTATTGCTGTCATGAGGTTCTTATAAAGTTTTTACTGTGTTTGTGTGTTTGTTTTGCTTTGAGTTTGATGTATATGTGTGTTTTCATGTTTCTTGTTGCTCTATATTCTCTGTTGATTCTGTGCTCTGCTATTTTCTTGGGAAGTGTGTGTTCATTCTTTTTTCTTCTTCTGTGCTTAATACCCTTTTAAGTGTCTTTTTAAGAGCACTAATCTGGAAGCTGCTTAATCTCTTAGGAATTGGATGTCTGGGAAGGATTTTAACTCTCCATCCCTGATGAAGCTGAACTTGACTGGGTAGGAAATTCTTCATTGAAATTGTTTATCTTTGAGAACTTTTAATATCAATCTCCAGTCCTTTCTTGCTTGTAGTCTTTCTGCCAATAGATATGATGCTATTCTGATTGGTTTTTCCCGGTAGGTAGTCTGACCTTTCTCTCTTGCTGCCTTTAGAGTTTTTTCTTTTGTGCCTACTTTGTGTAGGTGAATTACTATGTGTTTACGGGTTGGTCTTCTCATTTGATGTCTTATGGGGGTTCTCTGTATCTCTTATATTTAGCTGGTCACATTTCTGGTGAAATGGGGAAAGTTTTCTTGGATAATCTCTTGAAATACTTGCCCTAAGTTGTTCTCCATTTCCCTTTCTTCTTCTGTGATACCAATCAAGCATAGGGTCGGCCTCTTGATATAGTCACACATCTCTTACAAGATTTGTTCTTTCTTTCTGAGTCTTCTTTATGTGTTTTGTTTTGTTTTGTTAAACAAATCAAGTTTTTCCATGTTCTGGTCTTCAAGTTCTGAGACTTTCTTCAGCTAGATTAATTCTTCTTCCCATGCTTGTCCTCTGGTTATGTGTTTCCTGAGTGAATTTTTTTTATTGCCAAAATCTCAGTTACAAGTTCTTTCAGTATTGCAACTTGTCTTTCTAGTGTCTTATTCACTCTTTCCATCCACTCTCTAATCCCTGTCATATTCCTTATCCAGTCATTGATGACTTCCATTGTTTGGGCACTAAGGTCTGATTTTTCAGCAGTTTTGTCTTTGGAACACTTGAAATTGCCTGTGGTATTCCTTTGGTTTTTCCTCATTTGTGACACATCTCTTGTTTTTCTCTTTAGTTATGTTATTCAGTGTCAGTGGAAGAGGCTTTGCCTTCTGATATTTGCTCTGCCCTCTATTCTTCCCTGATCCGGGCTCTGGATTTGTTCCATTTTGAAATATGATGGTGGATGGGAAGATTTGCTGTCTCTTATAGTTTCTGAAATTTGAATTAAGTAGGGATTGGGGTGCTAGGAATCAGGAACTACTTGCAAATTACATTGTTCACTTACTGTGGTATGTGTTCTCTGAGATCCACTCCCCACTACCACTCTATATGATGATGTAAAGCAGAAACCAATGCAAAAGCAATTGAAAACACACTCACACACACAGGCACACATACCCCATAACAAACTGGAATAACAACAAATTGAAACAAAATACATAACAGCAACAAAAAACCAAGAAAGCTAAACACACACACAGACATGCCTAGCACAAAATGAATAAAGAAGAAAAACAGAAAGATCAGAGAATAATAAAAATAAAAATAAAGGAATTCAGGTTGAACCTTCACACATATATTGACACACAACTTAAACTATAAAAATGAAAATAATAACTACAGGGGCATGAGACAGTGGAGAGGTGGGATTGGCAGTAGTGATAAGCTGCCTGGGGGGGCACACCTCATCAACAAGGGTACTTGCACAATGAATATTTGTATACCTAACCTTGAATTCTACCCCACAATTTTATTTATTTATTTATTTATTTTATTTATTTTTTGTGAGTTGGGGTCTCACTCTGTTGCTTAGACTGGAGTGCAGTGGCTGCTCCTCGACCTGCTGGGCTCCAGCGATCCTTCTGCCTCAGCCTTCCAAGTAGCTGGAATTACAGGCACGTGCTACCATGCCCGGCTAATTTTTTTGATTTATTGTAGAGATGAGGTCTCACCAAGTTGCCCAGGCGGGTCTTGAACCCGCAGGCTCAGGCAATCCACTCACCTCAGCCTCCCAAGGCATGGGATTACAGGCTGAGCCACCGAGCCTGGCTTACCCCACAATTTTAAAATAAAAGATTTAAAGGTGGAAAAAGTAATGAATTGAAAGAGAAAAAAACCCAGAAGAACAGAAGAGCACAAACAAACAACAACAAAATTGAAAGATGAGCATTCAGTCACATACACACATAAACGGAAAATGACAGATAAAATAAGAAAGAAACAGAAAAGAAAAGAAACAATTTTGGGGGGGGATGCAGATAAAACCCTCACATACACATTCATGCACAAAGGAAAAATGTTTTAAAAATAGGTGAGCTAACAAACTGTCAGTTTTAAAAAATAAAAATAATAATAATTGATCATAAAAAATCTGCCCTCTTGTGTCAGGCTCTGTTATTGTTGCTCTAATCAGGTCTCTCCTGCAGAGCTACCTCTTTTACTCTCTCCTCAGAGTCAGAAGCAGGGAAAGAGGAGGGGCAGTGAAGGTGGATAGGGCTGCAGTCCTCCCCTCCCATTCTCATATGGTCAGGGAGCTCTCTTCTGGTGGGGAGGTATCGGATTGTCTCTTCCCCAGGTATGTAGTCTCTTTGGGGGTGTCCCAGTCTACCTTATCCTGGAATGGAGTTCTCCTATTGTGACTGACATCCAGACTCCACCTGGATTTGTTCCTCTCAATCACGGTCCAACTGCGTGGGTCTGATGTTCAGAGGATTGCTGGGGAAGAGGGGGTTTGGGTCAGACCTGGACTCATCACTGATCTCTTTGGACTTCTTTCTCATCTTTTTCTGGCCACACCTTTGTCCCCTGGCTGGATCAGGGTAGGGGGTGTGGTGCCTGGAATTCAGCACTTGTCAGATCCCTCTGAAGTTTGTGCTCTCGGGATATTCCCTCTGGGCTGCAATCAATCCCTGAGTAGTTGATCCGTCAGTCACAGAGATCGGGTCTGTTGGCTCTGTGGTGAGCAAATCAAAGCACTTTCCTGCCCCGCCTTCAAGATGGTGGTGAGGTGCCTCTCTTGTCCTCTTCCTCCGGACCTTGCCTCTGGACCTCCTCTGCAGCCCCTGCTGCCATTGTCCTGCCAGGTGCTGAAGTGGTGAGGCCAAACCAGGAGCCAGCAGTCTCTATCCTGCTTCAATGGTGGGGGAGAGCCTGGAATGATAGTTTCTCCCCACTGCTTTTTCACAGGAAAACTTCTGTCCATTTTTTAAAAAGCAATGGGTCCTGGCTGCTGTGACCTGGGAAGAACCCTAACTCTAACCCTAACCCTACCTCTATCCTATCTTCGAGTGCCAACATAGATTTAGCATCCTCCAAAACATTTTTAGTGACTCAAACTACATTGACCTCTCCCTTTTTGATCCATTATACTAAAAGACGGAATGACACAATACAAAACCTAATAATAAACTATTTTACCTTGTTTGCCAATCGCTTCTTGTGCATACTTCTGTTCTTCTCAAATCAATGGTAAGAAACTCTAAAACAGATGTTGTTTCGACTACTTACATGGCTGGGTATTGGGAAGCATCTGTGACCCTATCAAAAGTCATCAGTTAATACTTATTATGTGATTTCAGTAATTTATATTTTGTGTGTAAAGACAATTGCTTGTAGCCTGGGAGATGGACATAAGTTTAATAAATATAATGGTTAAAAGAAGGAAGATTAGAAACATGGCATGGACTCCACATAGGAGATAAACTGAAGAGAGACTTAGAAAAATATCACCTATTCTAACTAGAAAATCACTTTTAAAGTGACTCAAAAATTTACACAAGAGAAACATGCTTCTAGCCTAGTAGCAGAATGCACTTGAATTTTCTCCCTAATAATTTTCTCATGCTCCAAAGATACACACAGTTGAGGTAGAACATGAGAATCCTCCGTGTAAAAATTATTGGTGGATGTGTTCTTCCAATGGTGTCTCTTAATGTCAATGTCTATTAGTTTCAATCTTTGGTGAAATATTTAAGTAAATGTATCTTTACCTTTCTCTCTATAATACTAATTCCTCTCCCAAGTGATTGGTATCTTGCTTCCCATATAAATCTGGCATTAGTAAAGGACTTGATATCTGAGTAACCTTGATTTCCCAAGCCTGTGAGAACAGATCAGGGCACACTAATTTTTATGTAACACTTTAAATTTTTCCCAATTGCTGTGTCCTCTGACTTTTTAAGTTCAGTGGTTGATTTGGCTAGCTCAAAGGGACATGTCAGGTAAGTTTGAAAAAAATAGTCCCTTTTCCCATTATTGTCCAAGCCAGATTAGATGCCTTCAGAAACTCATACCATGTGCCCTTTCATAACCAACTGGATTTGTTCCTCCTACTTTACCTATGCAAGGTATTTTCTCAAATCTCCAGGAAGGTGTGCATGATGTCTCAATATGTCTTGCCCTGCAGAGTACCAAGCTGCCAGGAGAAAATTAACAAATGTGCTGAAGTTTCCCTGGTGCAATGCCTACATAATAACGTGGTTTAGTGAGAAGAAAGTCTCTTGGGTTTTGACATTTTACCATTACATGATCCTCAAACCAATGCTGCTTCTGTCTCCAACATATTAATAAATTAATCACAGAAGTCATTCATCGTTTAGGTCAATATAGAACCTACTTTCTGATCCTTCCCTCCCTCCTTCATTCCCCTCCCTGACATGTCAAGAGCCAAGTTAGGTCTAGGTCTATAGCTACCATCATAGTATACGCAAACTTCAGACATCCTCGCTGTTGTTCACTATGTTCCTGCATGAAGATGGTTCTTCTTAGCATCTTCATTCGATGGAACTTGCTGCTATATATGAAGTCCTTCTACCTTCCTAGTGTCCCTCCACTGAAAGGGATTCCTAGCATCAGCAGAGAGGAGATATAAATATGTGGAGGCAGGAAAAAAGTGGGAAAAGATGGACACTTCTGAGTAGTCCTGTCTTAAAAAGATACCAGGCTCTCAACTCTGAATGAGAATATCCTTTATTCCCAATCATCTCCTTAGCATGGTAATTAATTTGATGTTAAAACTGGTTAAAAATATTGTATAGACAAATCTATAGATTAATAAATCATGCTTTTATGTTTCTCTAGCTTATTTTTCCATCTTGTAGGAATAGTCTAAAGCTGAAGTAAGTAATCCCATAGTCACTGAGATGGTAAATCTCATCATGAAGATGTCAGTTTTAACCATCTCATTTCTCATGCCTTATCCATGTAGTCACAGAGTATTGATTATTTGGGTTGAGGACTTCTATCATCCCTAGAGTCTGAGTTTTCCAGTGTTTTCTTTGCTCCAGGAATCCAATGGTTTTGACATTGTTTATGGGTTTGAGCACAACAGGGAAGTAGAAAGAATGAGTTTTGAGAGCTCAGTGTAGGCAGCTCAGTGCAAAGGCAGATTTGGGGTGAGGAGACTAAAACCTCATTGATAAGAAACACTCCTTTCTGACAGGGCTGCAAAAACAAAAAACAAAACAGCAACAAAAACAGGAGGAAAATCAGTGACAGGATACGTATATCACAAACTAAGTTATATTTAAATTTTTTTGTGCATCTCTTATGTGGTGATCCTATAGTATATTCTAGCATAATAGTTACTAGTTAGAGCTGGGTACTGGAATCACCTATAGAATTGTGTGTGTGTGTGTGCACGTGCATGTTTTAAACTTTAATAAGGATGTCCATGCTCTTCCTAGGCCTACCAAGGAAGAATGGAATCAATCAAATGGAATCAAATTTCTCTGAAGATGAAATGTAAGGATATGAATAGAAAAAGAAAAAAAAACATAACAAGTCCTTGAGTCAATTCTACGTGTATGCCTATTTGGGAACTTCTCCACTATGTGTCCAAGTAGATAATTCACTCTGCCTGTTCTTGAGGAACTAACAACATAGTAGGAAACACTAGCTCCTCAAAAATTAGAACACAAAGATTAGACTACATGGGATTAGATGTTCAAAAACAATGCACTGAGATTTTTTTTTCCTCAAGTCTTTTTACATCCATGTGATCAAGTGAAATGGTATAATTCTCTTTTCTAAAATCTTCTTTGTTTGGCTTGGTGTCAAACCAGTATCAAAATAGTTGGAAGTTTTTTCTCATTTCCTATTTTCTGGATCTAATTAAATAATAAAAGATATCTTCTCCTTGCTGGTTGATATCATTTAGGATAGATTTTTTTAAAACATTTTTATTGAGGTAAAATTAGGTAAAATATTTTTTATTACTGATTTTGTGAGGGGTTTTTTTGGAACTGTTATTGTTTTAATTTTTTATTTTTTTGTACCTACCAAATAAGTCTTTATTTTAATCTTTCTTTTTTATTAATTTTAAAGATGTGTAGTACAATTCAGGATTAGGTATACAAGTGCTTATTATACAGGTAAATCTTGGGACTCTCTTTGGTCTCCATTTCACCTGGTTTGAGATCAGGTACACTTGTTGATGTTATGTGCTCCTCTTTCCCTTCCCTGGAAGTTTCTGGCTACTACCAAACCCTCTCTTATCTTATTATGGTAAATGTTAAGGATGCACTTATGAGTGAGAATATGTGGTACTCTGTTCTTTGTTTCTGTAAATATCACTGAGTGTTATAGACTCTAAATCCATCCAAGTTGTTGTGAAGTCCATAATTCTGTCCTTTATGGCTGCATAATGTTCCATCATGTATATGTACCACATTTTTTTTATTTTAAAGATGCGAGGTACAATTCAGGGTTAGGTATGCAAATGCTCATTATGCAGGTACACTTGTTGATGAGGTGTGCCCCTCCATCTCCTGGAAGTTTCCATCAACTGCCAATATCACCCCCCCTGGCAGTTTGCCACTACTGCCAATCCCTTTCTTATACTATTATGATAATTGTTCAAGGTCCACTTATGAGTGAGAACATATGGTACTCTGTTCTTTGTTTATGTGATAGGTCACTGAGAATAATAGACTTGAAATTCCTCCAAGTTGCTGTGAAGTTCATGTTTGTCCTTCTTTATGGCTGAATAATATTCCAGTGTGTGTATGTACCAATTTTTTTTTAATCCAGTCCAGCTTTGATGGGCAGCATGGTGGGTTTCAAGTTTTTACTATTATGAATAGATTTGCAACAAACATGTGTGTGCAGGTATCTTTTTGATAGAATGACTTGAGTTCCTCCAGGTATATTCCCAATACGGCGATTGCTGGGTCATATTAAAGGTCAATTTCTAATTCTTTCAGAAATTGCTGAACTGTCTTCTAAAAAGGTTTCATTAGTTTACATTCCTACCAGCAGTGTAGAAACATTCCTTTTTCTCACATCCTCGCCAGCATCTGTTGTTGTTTGTTTTATTATTGATGGCCATTCTTACTGGGGATAGCTGATATCTAAATATGGTTTTGATGTGCATTTCTCTGATGATTGGCGAGAGTGAGCAGTTTTTTATTTATCTGTTGGCTGCCCGTACATCTTCTTTTAAGAAGCGTTTATTCATGTTTCTTGCCCACATTTTAATCGGGCTGTTTGTGTTTTTCCTTTCAGCACATTTGAGTTCCTTACAGAGCCTAGATTTTAGGCCTTTGTCAAATATACAGTTGGCAAATATTTTTTCCCATTCTGTGGGCTGTCTCCCTACTCTCTTGGTGATTTTTTTTTTTTTTTTTGCTTTGCAGAAGCTTGTCAGTTTGATGAGGTACCACACATCTATCTTATCTCTTATGGAATGGGCATTTAGGGTTTTGATCAGGAATTGGTTGTCAGCTCCAATTTCCATAAGGGTGTCTCCTGCGTTTTCTAAAATTCTTATAGTTTTATGCTTTATGTTTAGGTTTTTGATCCATTAGAGTTATTTTTTTTGTGTGTATGATGATAGGTAGGGGTCCTGTTTCAATCTGCTGCGTGTGATCAGCAAATTTTCCCGGCACCATTTGCTGAACTGGTTTTCCTCTCCCCTGTGGTTGTTGTTGGAGGCTTTATCAAAGATGAGTTGGTTGAGAAATTGAGGCTTTGCTTCTAGAAACTCTATCCTTTTCCATTGGTCTATATGCTTGTTCTTATAACACATTTTTTTATCCATTCCAGTTTTCAATGGGAAGTATGGTTGGTTCCATGTTTTTGCTATTCACAATATGTACCAATTTTTTTAAATCCAATCCAGCTTTGATGGGCAGCATGGTGGGTTTCATGTTTTTGCTATTGTGAATAGATTTGCAACAAACATGTGTGTGCAGGTATCTTTTTTTAAACCTAGTCCAGCTTTGATGGGCATCATGGTGGGTTTCATGTTTTTGCTATTGTGAATAGATTTGCAACAAACATGTGTGTGCAGGTATCTTTTTGGTAGAATGATTTGAGTTCCTCCAGGTATATTCCCAGTAGGGTGATTGCTGGGTCATAGTGTGATTGCTATTACAATAACAAAAACATGAAACCGACATGGTAGACAGGTATCTTTTTTGTAGAGTGATTTAAGTCCACCAGGTATATTCCCAGAAGGGAGTTTGCTGAGTCATATGGAAAATCAATTTCCAATTCTTTAAGGAATTGCCACATTGTTTTCCATAGCAGTTGAACTAGCTTGCATAGAGATTGAGCTAGTTTGCATACCTACCAACAATGTAGAAGTATTCTCTTTTCTCCACATCCTTGCCCACGTCTATTGTTGTTTTATTAATGATGGTGATTCTTACTGGAGTTAGGTGGTATCTCAATGTGATTTTGATTTGTATTTCTCTGATGATTAGTGAAGCTGAGAATTTTTTCATGTTTCTGTTGGCTGCTTGCTTCTTTTAAGAAGTGTCTACTTCTGACTTTTGCCCTTGCACTGATAAAGAAATTTGGCAAAGTCTCAGGGTACAAAATAAGCATGCAAAAGAGAGTCATACTCTTATACATCAACAGCAAACAGGCTGAGAATTAAATAAAATACACAATCCCATTCACAATAGCCACAAAATATTGGCAATACCTCAGTATCTTCCTAACCAGAGAAGTAAAAGATCTCTACAATGAATACTACAAAACACTGCTCAAATAAATCAAAGATGACACAAAGAAATGGAATAATACTATGTTCATGGTTTGGGAGAATCAACATTGTTAAGATGTCCATCCTACCAAAAGAAACTACAGATTCAATACAATACCCATTAAATTACCAACATCATTCTTCTCAGTCCTTGAAACAAGAATCCAGAAATTCATGTGGAAACATAAACGACCACAAATAGTCAAAGCAATCCTTAGTGAAAGAAAAAAGCAGGAGGTATAACAATTCCAGACTTTAAACTTTATTATACAGTTGCAATAATGAAAATAGCCTGGTATTGATACAAGAACAAGCATATAGACCAATGGAACAGGGTAGATTCTGGAAGCAAGATCTCAATTTCTCAACCAACTCATCTTCAACAAAGCCTCCACCAACAAACACTGGGGAGAAAAGAATCTACTCAGTAAATTGTGCTGGGAAAACTGGCTGGCCACGTGAAGAAGAATGAAACAGGACACCGATCTATCATCACACACAAAAATCAACTCAAAATGGATCAAAATCCTAAACATAAAACCTCAAACTTTAAGAATCTTAGAAAATGCAAGAGACATCCTTTCAGAAGTTGAATAGGCAACCAATTCCTGACCAAAACCCTAAAAGTCTATGCCATAAGATAAGATTGACTAGTGGACCTCATCAAACTGAAAAGCTTCTGCAAAGCAAAAGAAACCATCAAGTGAGCAGGGATACAGCCCACAGACTGGGGAAAAAAATTGTAAACTGCATATTTGACAAAGACCTGATATTCATGATCTATAAGGAACTCAAACGTGCCAAAAGGAAAAAAAAAAATAAACAGCACCATAAAAAGTGGTTTTTAATTTGCTACTATTTTGGGTGAATTTTCTTATTGCTTCCAGAAAATGGACTATTGTGTTTGTTTTAAATTTTATCTTTATCATTCAGATAATGGATAGAAACAGAAACTCTGCCCTATCTCCAGTTGGGGTAACTTTCTTTTCTCCTAGTTATTTGTTTTTCTTCAATAAGCCTAGCAAACACATTTCTACTTTCTAATGAGACTGCTTTGTTTTCTTTATTTTTTTTTTTGTTTGTTTCAGGGTTTTTTTTTTCTTTTTCTATCATATTTTCTGTTAAGTTAATTTATTTTGTTTATTTTATATTGTCTTTTCATCTTTTTTAAGACCATATTCGATTATTTGATGCTTGAATCTACTGGACCCACTTTCTTTTCTTAACATTTTAAGCAATTTATTATTATTATTTTTAAATTTATTATTTTAAATATGTGGGGTAAAACTTAGGGTTAGGTATACAAATGTTCATTGTGCAGGTACCATTGAAGATGGGGTGTGCCTCTTCCTCCTCTGGCAGTTTCCCAATACTGCCAATCTCTTTCTTATACTATTGCAATAGTTATTAAAGGTCCACTTTTGAGTGAGAACATGTGATACTTGTTTCTTTGTTTCTGTGATAGATCACTCAGTATTACAGATTCTATGTCTGTCCAAGTTGCTGCAAAGTTCATAATTTTGTCCATTTTTGTGGCTGCATAGTATTCTATCATGTATATACCACTTTTTTTTTATCCATTGTGCTTTCAATGGGTAGCATGGTTGGTTCCTTGTTTTTGCTATTGTAAACAATGCTCAATAAACATGCACGTGCAGGTATCTTTTTCATAGAGTGATTTGAGTTCCTCCAGGCATATTTCCAGTACAGGGATTACAGGGTTGTATGAGAAGTTGATTTTTAGATCTTTTAGGAATCACTACATTGTTTTCTACAGAGACTATACTTTACACTCCCATCAACAGTGTAGAAGTGTTCCCTATTTACTGCATCCTCTCCAGCATCTGTTACTTTTTGAGTTATTGATGATGGCCATCTTAACTGGAGTTAGGTGGCATCTCAGTGTAGTTTTAATTTCATTTATTTGATGACTGTGAAGCTGAACATTTTTTCATGTATCTGTTGGCTACTGATGTCTTCTTTTGAGAAGTGTTTATTCATATCTTTTACCCACTTTGTAATGGGGCTGTTTGATTTTTCTTTTCGACACATTTGAGTTCCTAGTAGATCCTGGATGTTAGATTTTTGTCAGATACAGGTTGGCAAGTACTTTTTCCCAGTCTGTGGCCTGACTCCCTGCTCTCTTGATGGTTTCTTTGTCTTTGCAGAAGATTTTCAGTTTGGCAAGGTCCCTCTTGTCTATCTGATCTCTTATGGCATGGGCACTTGGGGTTGGTCAGGAATTGGTTGCCAGTTCCAATTTCCGTAAGAGTGTTTCCTGTGTTTTCTACGGTTCTTATGGTTTGAGGTCTTACATTTAGGTCTTTGATCCATTTAGAGTTGATTTTTGTGTGATATGTAGGCATGATATGTAGGGGTCTTGTTTTAATCTTTTGCACGTGGTCAGTCAGTTTTACCAGCATCATTTACTGAATAGGATCTTCTCTCCCCAGTGGTTGATGGTGGAAGCTTTGTCAAAGATGAGTTGGTTGAGAAATTTAGGTTTTTCTTCTGGAATCTCTATCTTGTTCCATTTGTCCATATGCCTGTTCTTGTACCAATACCAGGCTGTTTGGGTTATGTAGCTTTATAATAAAGCTGAAGGTCTAGAAGTGCGATGCCTCCTGCTTTGTTTTTTATGCTAAGGATTGTTTCATCTTTTCTTTCATTTAGTTGATTGTATTTCATTTCACTTTTTAAAGATGAATATTTATCTTACTTTTTAAAGCTTTATAAAAAAATAAATTCAATATGACTGTAATTCTACCAATAAGTATCATTTTTTGCTGTTTCCTACTAGTTATGATACATGGCATTTTTATTGTCATTCAGTTCTAAAAATATCATTTCCAATTTGATGTTCTTTGTATTGCATAAATTATTTTACACTCCAAACAATTTTAATACTCTCCTTTTGTTAATTTATAATGTAAAGACATTGTTAATAATCCTTTGTGACCATGCCTGTACCTAGACAGTCTAAGAATAAATCTTTGTGATTATTTTACAAATTTTGAAAATGTACATATTACTTATTGGGTGCAAGAATATGTATGTCTAAGCATGTTATAAAATTTAAACATTTTCATTTTTAACTTATTGTGATTTAAGTTTATTAAAATTCTACCACTATCTTTTTCAAGATGATGCATGTTCAAGAACATTCAAACTCCTTTTAACTTTTTATTTCAAAGTAGTTAAAAATTTCAAAAAAATTCTAAGAATAGTAGTAAAAAGAATATCTGGGTTAGGTGTGGTGGCTCAAGCCTATAATCCCAGCACTTTGGGAGGTCAAGGCAGTCTGGGCAACTTGGTGAGACCTCATCTTTACAATATATATAAAAAAAATAATTAGCTGGGTGTTTAGCATGCCAGTAGTTCCTGCTACTTGGAAGCCTGAGGCAGAAGGATCACCGGAGCCCAGCAAGCTAACACTGGAGTGGCTGAGTTTGCCACTGCACCCCAGCCTGGGTGACAGAGTGGGACTCTGACTCAAAAAAATAAATAAACATAAATAAATAAATAAAAGAAGAATACCTGTATAATTTTACCTAGATTCATCCATTCTTAACATTTTACTCCATTTGTTTTCTCTTATGCTTGTTCAATGTTTGTGTATGTATATACACACACAAGAATGTTTTTGTGAATCACTTATGGATAAATTATATCTTGGCCCTTTACAACTTAATCCTTAAATGTGTATAACCTAAGGATAGGAATATTATCTTAAATAATGATGAGACATTTAGCAAATATGACATTGTTACAGTGCTTTAATATACTGTCCACATTCCATTTTTGTCAGTTGGCTCCATGTTCTTACAACATATTTTCTTCATTTAGTACAAAGTTCTGTTTAGGCCAGATATTGCATTTAGTTGTCATTTTTCCTATAATTTGTGACATTTCTATACCCTGCCTTTGTGTTTTAGGACACTGACATTTTTGAAGAATAAAATCTGCATCCCCCTCCCACTTTAATGAGATTTTTCTCATTTTAGATTTGTCTCTTATTTCTTCAGAATTGATTTTAAATTATACATTTTCAGTTAGAAACACCACATAGGTGGTATGTCATCCTCAGTGTATCCCCTGAAGCTACCTTAGTGACATTAATTTTGATAACCGAATCAAGGTTTGATTTATTTCTCCAATGTATAATGATATTTTCCTTTACAAGTACATACTTCAAGTCTGTTGGGGCTACTTTGAATAAATAGGAAGTCTCTAACTGTAAATTTGGTTTAAATGTTGAGATTCATGATGCCACACATCACAAAAGTATGAAAATATTTAATACATAATTTAAAATAATTTTTGGGAGGTGAAGAGGACAGGTTTCCCAAGCTGGTTAAAAAATGACTTTTGAGAATGAAGAAAGGAGACTGAGTTAGGATTATTATTGTGGTTAGTAGGTAGATAGGCTTATTTGCTTTCATACTCCCACCAGGGAAGGGAGTGCCTGAACTTTCTTATCAGCTTGTCTAATTGTGAGATAGAAAGAATTTGTTTACAAAGGTAGAGAAGTGAGTTTTAAAGCCTGTCAAAAACTACCAAATATTAGAGGTGAGCTTTTTACTACAAAAATAATACTGCCCTGATTCTCAATATATATAATCTCCTTTATTGAATATTATTGGATTAATTAGTCTGTATTATAATGGTTGCAGAATTTTTTCTGAATCTAACATGCCTTCCACATTTATCAGTCAGTCCTTTATATTTTGCTATAAACAAGAGCCCTCTCTCTTGAATCAATGTCTTCTTTCTTACAGTTGAATGATAACCTACACTAATTTCAAAATAAAAGTTAAATTAAAACAGGTTATTAAGTTATTTCCATAGTCACCTAAAAATTACCAATATGGTATAAATTAAGATCTGTGTTCACTGCTTTGCAAACTTATCACTTTCTTTTGTGTTTAGTCTTGAAAACCCAAGAGAATCTGTCAAAAACCTCCTTACACTGATAGAGGCCTTTGACAAAGTCTCAGGATACAAAATAAATGTGCAAAAGACAATCGCATTTCTTTACACAATAATAAACAAACAGAAACCCAAATAAAAACTACAATTCCATTCACAATAGCCACAAAAAAAAGAAATACTTTGGCATCTCCCTAACCAGAGATATGAAAGACCTTTACAATGAAAACTATAAAACACTGCTCAAAGAAATCAAAGATGACACAAAGAAGTGGAAAAATATCCCATGCTCGTGGATTGGAAGAATCAACATTGTGAAGATGTCCATCTTACCTAAGGCAATCTACAAATTCAATGCAATACCCATCAAATTACCAGCAACATTCTTCTCAGACCTAGAAAAAACAATGCAGGAATTCCTATGGAAACACAAACAACCAAGAATAGCCAGAACAATCCTCAGAAAAAAAAAACAAAGCAGGTGGTATCACATTACCAGACTTCAAACTTTACTATAAAGCTACACTAATCAAAACAGCTTGGTATTGGTATAGGAACAGGCATATAGATCAATGGAATAGAATTGAGATTCCAGAAGCAAAACCTCAATTTCTCAACCAACTCATCTTCGACAAAGCCTCCACCACCTACCACTGGGGAGAGGAGAACCTGTTCAGTAAATGGTGCTGGGAAAACTGGCTGACCACATGCAGAAGATTGAAACAGGACCCCTATCTATCCCCATGCACAAAGGTTAACTCCAAATGGATCAGAGACCTAAATGTAAAACCTCAAACCATAAGAACCTTAGAAAATGAAGGACATACCCTCATGGAAATCGGAACTGGCATCCAATTCCTGAACAAAACCCAAAACTCAAAGGTCATAAGAGAGAAGATAGACAAGTGGGACCTTATTAAACTGACAAGCTTCTGCAAAGCCAAAGAAACCATCAAGAGAACAGGAAGACAGTCTACAGACTGGGAAAAAGTATTTGCCAACACCAGATCTGACAAAGGCTTAACATCTTGGATCTACAAGGAACTCAAATGTGCTGAAAAGAAAAAAATAAACAACCCCATTATACAATGGGCAAAAGATATGAACAGACATTTCACAAAGGAAGACATCCAAGCAGCCAACAGAGACATGAAGAAATGTTCAACCTCACTAATCATCAGGGAGATGCAAATCAAAACCACACTGAGATACCACCTAACTCCAGTCAGAATGGCAATTGTCAACAACTCAAAAAATAACAGCTGCTGGAGAGGGTGTGGCGAAAAGGGAACACTTCTACGCTGTTGGTGGGAGTGTAAACTAGTGCAACCTCTGTGGAAAGCAGTGTGGCGATTCCTAAAATCTCTAAATATCAACCTCCCATATGACCCTGCAATCCCCCTACTGGGAATATATCCTGAAGAACTGAAATCACTCTATCAAAAAGATATTGCACATGTATGCTTATCGCAACATTGTTCACAATAGCAAGAACCTGGAAGCAACCATGCTGTCCATCAAAAGAGGACTGGATTAAAAAAATGTGGTGCATATACACGATGAATACTATGCAGCTATAAAAAAGAACAAAATCATGAATTTGCAGCAACCTGAATGGAACTAGAGTCAATAATACTGAGTGACCTCTCACAGAAACAAAGATCTGAGTATCAAATGTTCTCATATAGTGGACCTTGAACATCCAATGTAATACTAAGAAAATGACTGACAGTAGTGGGAAACTAGGGGGGGGGAGATGGGATTAACGGTAGTAAATATCTGTCTGGGGATGGGGAAACACCTCTTATCAACAAGGGTGCCTGAACAAAATGTTTTTATACCCAACCCTTAACTGTACCCCACAATATCATAATAAAAAAATATTGATTATAAAAAAAAATGGCTTTTGAGAATGAAAAAAGGAGACTAGTTTGGGATTATTATTGTGGTTAGCAGGTAGATGGGCTTATTTGCTTTCAAACTCTTTCACCAGCATCAGAGAAGGGAGTGCCTGGACTTTCTTACCAGCTTGTTCAAATGTGAGGTAGAAAGAGTTTGGTTATAAAGGTAGAGAAGTGAGGTTTAAAGTCTGTCAACAAATACCACATATTATAGTTGGGCTCTTTATTACAAAAATTATACTGCCCTGATTCTCGGTATATATAATCTCTTCTATTAAATATTATTGAATAAATCAGTCTGTATTATAATGGTTGCAGAATGTTGATTTTTTTTTCTGAATCTAACATGCCTTCCACATTTATCAGTCAGTCCTTTATATTTTGCTATAAACAAGAGCCCTCTCTCTTGAATCAATGTCTTCTTTCTTACAGTTGAATGATAACCTACACTAATTTCAAAATAAAAGTTAAATTAAAACAGGTTATTAAGTTATTTCCATAGTCACCTAAAAATTACCAATATGGTATAAATTAAGATCTGTGTTCACTGTACTTCTGCAAACTTCATCACTTTCTTTTGTGTTTAGTTTTCTTCCTGTAATAGTTGCTTTGGTTTGGGTACATTATCTTAGTCTTTGTATGCTGTAAGCTTTTACTTTTTTTCTGGTTTTTGAATGACTGGTTGAATAACACTTCTTGGCTGACCATTTTTTTCCAGCACTGCTTGGAATTGACAACTATTGTTGCTGATAAAACATCTGCTTTTGATTTAATTGGCATTCTTTTGAAGATAATTGGTCTTTAATCCCTGGTAATTTATGAGGGTATTTTGCTGTTGTTAGTTGGTTTTGTTTTTGTCTTTCAGGAGATGTTAGTGGTGTGTCTATGTGTGGAATTCTTTTACTCTGCTTGACTCTAGCAGTTCTCTACTAATCTGAAATCTGTTTTGTTCCTTCTGTAAAAATTTCAGCCATTTGCATCTAAATATTGATTTTTCCCTGTTCCTTTTATTGTCTCTTAAGAAGTTCTATCAAATATATGCAAGGGGCCTAATCTAGCTTCTCTATCTCCTAATTGTTATTTCACCTCTTTCTCCCCACTCTATGACTCTATTTGTCATTGCCTGTGTGGACAGTATATAGAGTAAAATGACTTCTGTAGTATCAAAAGTGAACCTTCTTTAAAAATAGGAATGTTTTTTGTTGGTTTGCTTTTTCCAGACAATTATCCAATGAAGATTGCATCTATGCTATTTAATTAACAAAGTTCCCAGGATAGAAAACAACTTGAATAGTAGTTTTTTTTTTAATTGCTGACTTTTCTTCCTCTTCCTTCTTCTCCTCCTTCTCTTCCTCTTCCTCCTCCTCTTACTTCCTGTTCTTAATATAGACTCTTGCCTTCCTTTATACATTTTTTTTTCTCTCAAGCCTCCAGACATGCATGGCTTAAATATTTCTCCAAAATACAGTGAGTAACCAATTTTGGGAGAGGAAAAGATATCTATTTGCCACTCCCTTTTGCCCCCAAATATTATTTTGGACTTTCTGATTTGGAGGATGTATCCATGAAATTATTATTGTTCTATGTTGATATAAATGTCAAGTTCAGTGGCTGATATGTCACCTACTTTGAGGCTTAGATTAATACAATGAAATAATCTATTTCTGAGTTTAAACTGATATTGATAGCTGACACAATAAAAAGACATTCTTCGTTTTGACTACTATTGAACAAGTTAAACAAAGCCCAGCATAGGAATAAAGAGACACAAAGAACTCTTCTGCATGTAATGAGTCCACACCAAGCAGCATATAGGTAGTGAAGGGAATATCTATACATTTAGCTTTTTCTTTCCCAGGACAAGTGTTCACTTCTTCTGATATGAATGACAACTATTTCAGTCAATCACCCAGATTTGAAGTTTTGTATGACGTCTTTCTGTTCATAGTGATTTTGTTCAGTTGTTTTTATTCAAGTGAGCATTGTTCCTAAACTTAACCAGTTCTTTATCCCTCTTCTACATAAGTTATTTATTTGCATATAAACACAGTCCGTTGACATTTTAACTTGATAGATTATTCAGGGTCCAACTACTCATGTTTATGTCAGTCATTGCAACTATGAATGACAAATATTCACTCAGTGTTTGTGGAAGAACCATTAAACCTGGAATATCAATTTGGTCAGGAGCTTTTTTTTTAAGGAAGGAGAAACTCAGTAACATTATAAAACACAAATGCATTCCCTCCCCATATTCCTCATTTTAAATCCAATGTTTATATCTGATTAGCAGCCTGTTATAAAACTCAGGGCTTTAGTCTTTCCCTTGAAAAGATGTTCTTTTTTTAAATCTGCATTCACATTTCATCTGGCTTTGTTCACACAGTTATTCTTGCTCATGTTTGCCCAGGCCAGTAGCACTTCTCAGTGATGAAGATGGCTTTTATATGGGTGATTGAAGTCACAATAGGGGAGACAGAGACCACAGAGCACACTGAAAGTAAGGCTTGGGGGCAGGTGACAATGTGATTGTGAGAGGTGTGATGGCAATTCTGAAGCCATAACACATCGGCATCTTTCCTCCAAGTGACCGTGTGCACCTGCTCTCTCTCCAGATATTTACATTTTCTCAGAATATTGCTTTTTTTTGCTTTGTTTTTATTCCCCCAGTACCATAATTTGTGGTACTTAATTGAATTTCAGAAGTGACTAGGACAGGGATAATAATAGTGATAAATGTTCAGGGAAGAATGCTAGCTGCTTTTTAAAAATAAGTTTACTGAATCTTCAGTTGGAAGGTGTTGAAGAGGTTCATTTTTGTGTGTGCGCTGAGGGGGCCTAATATACAAACAGAATTAGGTTGAATTGTGCAGAATCACAAAATACTAGACTTTGAACTCTCCCTCTAATTTCTGACTGATGAAGAATTCTATTTTCTTCAGGGCTTAGTAGCCCTATGTGCTCCCTCTGTTCTCATAATTGCCCCCTCTAATATCAGAGGAGGGAGCTTCGGACAGTCCTGTGTTTCCTTTTTGCTGGAGACCCCTATGATCAGGATATAGGTAAGGAAAATAAAATGAAGCAAGTATAATATAATTCCCATAATATAATTATTAGTAGTAATTATTATAATCTTGATAACAGCAATCATTTGACTTAAGAACTGCCACGCTTTTTGCTAAGAGTTGTGCCCATACACTTGTTAAATCAGCAATAGAAACTTATGAACTTATCCTCAGTATCATCATTTTTCAGCTAATAAAAATGACTCTTCACTAGGTTAAGTAGCAGCCTAAGGTCCAATTGCAAGTTAATGGCCATGCCCATGAATTCGTTGCTCTCTGACTCCAGAGTTGTCCTTAATTTTAGCAAGCATTCACTTGACAATCTCCCCATGGAACAGTGAATACCACTATAACTTAAAACTTTTAAAGTGTGAATGTCATAGATTGTTGTTTGGACAAGTTTTAGCTTATTGTAAGCTTGGGAACATCTAGGGGTCTCTAGAATTTGAGTTACTGATCAAAAGAGGCAAAGAAATATAGGTGTATATAAGATTCAGTGTGTTTTTAACAAACTTGTGTTGTAGAGGAAACTGACACTGACTAGAGAATTATCAAAATAATAATGTGATTACCAATGTTGTAAGCATTCTGAAATAATTTAAGGGTCAGGGATGCTTTCACTAGGAAAGCCTGATCTTGCCTTATTTTTTTTTCCTAGTGGATGGATTCTGCCTCATTCTAAATGCAAAAAACACAGTTTTCCCTCAGCATCCATGGACAATTTACTTCAGGATGCCCAAGAATATCAAAATTCACAGATGCTCGAGTCCCTGATAAAAAAGTGGCATTGTATTTGCATATAACTAAGTACGTCCTCATGTATACTTTAAATTATCTTTAGACATAGTACCTAATATAGTATAAATGCTGTTTAACTAGTTGTTATACTGAATTGTTCTTAATCTGTATTACTTTTATTGTTATTTGTTGATTTTTGTTTTCCTGAATACTTTTGATCTGCTGTTGGTTGAACCTGCAGACATGAAAACTGGAGAAATGGAGGGCCAACTGTATACTTCCTTTCCTTACTTCCTCTGCAGTTAGAAAAAGGATATGTTAGAGGCAAGGCTCGGTGGCTCAGCCTGTAATCCCAGCACTTTGGGAGGCCGAGGTGAATGGATTGCCTGAGCCCATGGGTTTGAGACCCACCCAGGCAACATGGCGATAAATAAAAAATTAGCTGGGTGTGGTAGTGCGTGCCTATAGTTCCGACTATTTGGAAGGCTAAGGTGGAAGGATCGCTGGAGCCTAGCAGGTTGAGGCTGCAGTGGCCAGGAGCTTGCCACTGAACTCCAGTTGGGGTGACAGAGTGAAACTCCAACTCAAAAAAAAAGAAAAGAAAAAAAAGGATATGTTGCCAGTGATAATCAGTTGTAGCTAAGTCTGTGGGGGTGCTTCTGGAACATATTTTGCATCCTAATAAAGATATTTGTGGAGAAATGTGTCACCTCTTCTGTTGATTTCCAGGGTCTGCAGTGTCATGGGTTATGCAGCTCTGCCTGTGGGTTCTTTGTTCTAAACCTTGGTTTCACAGGTAGAGATGTGTGACCAGGTGAGTCTTCAGAACACTTTATAACATTTCCAAGTCTAAACTTTCTTTTCTGTTGCTCCTTCAAATCTGCTTTGTTTAGAAAATGTGTCATTGATACTTGGAGAGGTCACATGTGCCCAAAGTTAAATGAGTTCAAGATATGTCTGGTCCTAGGCACTTGTCTCTTGTTTCTCAGTCAAGCAGTTGACCATTTGTCCTAGACACAGTTCCTAGAAGACCCATAGACTTGAGTGTGATAAACTAGAGTGTTTTTAGTTTATAAATATGTAGCATTACTTTATTAATTTTTGTCTACCAAACAGTTACAACATTTTTTCTGAAATTTTGTGTTTTCTGAGGGTGAGCAGAGAGCAAACTTAGAATATAAGAAAAAGAACAAAAGAGTGATGGGGAAAGGATATTGGGAAAGGTTAGAAGCTAACAGTTCTCAACATCCAAGGTCTAGACAGTTAGGGTAAAGGAATTGAGTATTTCCTAGAGGGCAAGGTTATAGGAAGCAACAAAAGAAATCTTAATTTTCACTTCTGGGGAGGAGTAGTTTTCAAGGATTTTTTTTTCTTTTCTTGTTTCTTCATCATTTGCCTTTTTGAGGATAAAATACTTATTTATAAATCATTGAAAAAACAATAACCAATATCATGTAGGCTAGTAGACGTACATAGTTTCCAAAAGAAAATTAGATAAACAAGATGTAATAGTGTCTTGTGGCTTCTGTAACAAATTACCACAGATTTAGTGGTTTAAATAATAGAAATTCTTCTCATAGTTTTAGAGACCAGAAGTTCAAAATCATTTTTAAAGGACTGAAACCAAGATGTCAGCAGGATCATGCTTTCTCTAAGACTCTAAGGGGAGAATCCATTCCTTGCCTCTTCCAACTTCTGAGGGCTACTGGCATTCCTTGACTTGTGGCCACATCATTCCTGTATTCAGCATCATCTTCAAATCTCTGCTTCATATTTATTAACTTCTCTGTGTCTGTCAAGTCTCCCTCTGCCTCCTTCTTATAAAGATACACGTGATTGAATTTAGAGCCCACTCCAGTAATCCAAAATAATCTCCCCATCTCAAAATCCTTAACTGAATTACATTTCCAAAGATACGTCTTACATATAAAGTAATATTGATAGATTTCCTGAATTAGGATATGGATATCTTTTTGTGGGCCATTTTTCAGTCTTTTACACAAGGATTATATGCTCTCTTGATTATTAAGATTTGTTTATACCTTTATGACATAATAGCTAAAGTCACAACATATATGCTTAGGATAATATTTGATGGTAGAAATTCAATGGTTGTGAGTATAAGTTCATATTGTTAAAGCAATCCCTTAATTTTAATACATTTTGCTGACTTCTTATCCAAGTCACTTAGCTCTTCACTTTTTTTTTACCTCATATGGCTTTACAGAAGTGGCAGCTCTGTCATTTTCTTGATGTTTTCTGATGCATGCATTAATATGATCTTGTCTGCAGTTTCTTTGCAGGGATCTTTTTCTTTATCATCAATATCTTTGTTAGATCACATTTCTCAAGTTTATTATGTTATTAATCCATGTTATTTATACATATTGCATCCATAGAAAACATTCAGAAAATTTTGCTTTTTTAAATATTATTTTAAAATTAAAATATGCAATACATGTGAGGACTTACTACATAAATAAATTGCATGCAGGTGAGGTTTAGACTTCTAGCGGACCCTGTCTCCCCCAATAGTGAATCTGGTACCCAGTGAGTTGCCATGTGCCCCCATCCCTCTATTCTCCCTCTTTCCCTCCCCTCACAGTGTCCAGTGTCTGCCATTTCCATCCTTGTCTTTGCATGGATCATTTAGAGCCAGTTGTTCATTCTTTTAAGGTTAGTTTAGTTAAAACTAGATAAGGTACTATGTAAATCCAATTATGCTGGCACAGTCTCCGTGCAATATTTTGAATATACTGATAGAAAAATAATGACTGAGCTCATCCATGTCAAGCCCTTTATACCATAGAATGCTCAGCCTTTACTGGAGTTGCCTGAATGCCACCTGTGACTTACAATGTCTGACTTCAGTGCAGGGTAATGGCATCAGTGTTAATACAATTATGAAATACCAGTAAAAGTCAATTTCTTAATTTACACAGATGCTGCATCTAGGTTGTACATTGAGCTTCCTAGAAGCAAACTCTAAAATGGAGATTCTTGGCAAGTTATTTACTGAGCAGGTTCTCTAAAGAGAAATCTGTAAGGAAGAAAGGAATATAGAATCAGACAGAGGAAGAAGCTGGTGGGATGTGATTCAGGAGTAGCTCTGGAATGTAACCTGAACCACAGTTGTTATCTCTCCAAGAGGTTACTGGTCTGGAGTGTTATTCCCTAGTATCAGTGATTTATTATGACAGTCACCTCTAGGAAGGGTATAACCTCTCAAGTATAGTATCCACAATTTTCAAGAACAAATTAGCTAAACAATAGTGTATATGAGAACTAGTAGCAATCATCTGCAGCAGCTGGGAGTCAGGAGCATCTGGTAAGTTAGAGTCTAGTGGAACACCATCAGCACACATGCTATATATAGAAATTAAGTCTTACATTTCCAGAGCCCATTTTGAAAACCTTTGGCCTAGAGCTGGACTTCTCAACCGTGACACTGTTGACATTTTTAGCCAGAAAAGTATTTGTTGTTGGAGTCTGCCTTGTGCATTTTAGGATGTTTAGCAATGTCCCTGGCCTCCACCCACTAGTAACATCTACCATCTACCCCCCATGACCACAAAAATGACTTCAGTGTGGGGAAAATAAATTTTCTATCAACACAGAGAGAGTTCTGCATATTGATATGGAAAGAAAGAAAACTGATTTATTATTGAAAAAGCACAACAGTCTATATGCAAGTAGGTAGCCTGTAAAGGAATACAAACCCAATAAAATGTCACAAACTTTTTACATCAAAGCAGGTACAAAATCCTCTTGGGTACTAAGGTAGCTTATGGTCTAGTTAAGTGCACTACTCTGAAAGAAGAAAAAGAGATTTATCTCCCCCCAAAACACCTTGAGTCTTCATGAAAGATAGCTACATCTAGAGATGTACTCTTAGGTTAACTCCATAAGTTTCTTCTAACATTCAAACACTTAAGGGTCTATGATGTTGGTAACATCTCTGCACTGTAGACTAGGCTTTTCTAGTCCATGGATAATTTATTTACAGTCTAGGTTAGAAAATGATTCAAGCCCACTATATCTTCAAGGAGACTCTATCAAGATGGGAAGAGGACACAGCTGATTCCTTTCACATTTTTTTTAGAAAGCAGAATTTATTGGGAGGAAAGAAAAGTTTCCACAGTGGGAGGGGACACAAAGGGGTTGCCCTCCTTTCATGTTATAAGCAAAGAAAAACTTTAAAAATAAATTTTTCTTATATCAGATATAATATAGCCAAATGTCTTCTGGGGAGCAAAATAAACCCCACTTGAGAGCGTCTCTCCTAGAGCAAGGATTATTGCTGAAATGAGTATTGCTGAATGACAATTTTACCAGTCAAATGGCATTATGAAGTCAAAGAAGATCTGAGAGAAAGTTCTGGGAAGAAAACCAAGCTTTGTATATAATACCATTACATCTTGGATCAAAACTGCCCTTTTGACTATGCGCATATTTGGTTACCATTAAATCTTAATATTATCATTATGAAGTCCTAATATTAAAATAGAAATAAACTTCAATAGGGGAATACAAATTTTACACATTGTCTCCCTCTTTTTCTGTTGGGGAACTATTCATTGGACATTATTTTCTCTGGTCTGAAATAGCTTGAATGGTCATATTTTTCTAATTGTCTTTCTTTGTTCTTTTTGTTTTCTTAGATAATTGCTTTTGAATATCTTTTGTAATATATATAAGCTAGTTTCCCATATCTGCTGTATAATGTACACTACCTGGGTTCTTTAAAGCACAATGCCAACTTTAAATATGGCAGGAAACTGGTAAATCTGGAAAGGCTAGCAATGTCACCCATGTTCACATCTTAATTAGTGGTGCTGTATATGTCATGGGATATCAGAAATAACCCATGAAAGAAGCTAAATCAGTTAATAATATCAAATTGCTAGCAAAGAAATAATATTAACCAGCTTACTCCATTTTGTTCAAAACATTCATCTAAGTTACCTGCCTGACCTAAGAATCAATACCTACTTGTGATTACAGTAACATTCCCATGACCACAGACCTCCAGCTTTGTCTCCGTTGGGCAGGTTGTGCTGACCATTGCCTGCTGTTACAGAACTCCTTTGCCATAGCTTCCATGTAATTGTATGCTTTGTTAGCTGAAATCAAATAATACGCTTTGACATTTTCATAGTTTGTTCTTATATTCTGTTAGTGATCTAACTAAGGTAACTCCATTGTATAATGATTCTTTTTCCTTGTCACTATGTAACTACCGTAAACTATATCTTAATGGCAGAACTCCAGGGACTTCCTGAGCACTGGCTCTACCTAGGACATGAAATTAATCAAAGCTCCCTAACACTCAAAAGTTCCCATTTTGGTTGCCAAGTTGTTAGTTAATAGTTGCTATGGTCACTAAATTGCTATGTAGCCAATGCTGCAAATGTTACGTATAAAAGCTTGTCACAAACTGCACCAGTTTGCCAAGAGGTTTTCTTGCATTTGTCTACTCTTGACCCACGTGTTTAATAAATTCCTAATTAATTAGACTCAGCATGCTGGTATAACTTCTTCTCGCTTATTCGGTCATAACAACTAGAAAGGCAAAACGGACAGGACTTTTCTTCTCACCATTGTGGCCTATGGATTATGATGATGGGAGAAAAATGAAGTTGGAAGGAAATTAGGAAAGACACCATGATATTGGGTAGTGAATCAGACACAGAGTCTTCATGCTTGGGGAAGGCTTGGGAGCAGAGCATTTTCTTCCCCCAGTTGTGCCAATAAAATCTCCTGAGAATCAGTTTTGTCTCTTTCTTCATTTTTATCTTAGGGTATTGAGACATCATAAGCTCAGAAAGGGTCTTAGAAAAGAAGATAATACAAAAAAACAATGAAACAAAAACCTGGTTCTTCAAAAGGATAAACAAGATCAAATGGTCCCCAAGCTAGACTGATGAAGAAAAAATGAGAAAAACCCCAAATAAGCACAATCAGAAACACAAAAGATGAAGTCACATCTGACCCTGAAGAAATACAAAAGATCATTGGAGACTACTATGTACACTTGTGGGAACAAACTTGAAAACCTTAAGGAAATGAAGGACTTTCTGACATCAGACAACCACCTAGGTTGGAACAAGAAGAAATTGAGACCCTAAATAGACCAAAAACAAACAAGGAAATTGACTATGTAATAAGAAAACTGCCTACAAAAAAAAGCCCTGGTCCAGATGGCTTTTTAGCAGAATTCTACAAGACATTTAAGGAGAAGCTGATACCAATCCTACTGAAGGTATTCCAGGTGATTGAAAAAGATGGAAATCTCCCCAAGTCATTTACCAAGCCAACATAACATTGACACCAAATCCAGGTAAAGATCCAACAAAGAAAAAGAACTACAAGCCAATATCTTTGATGAACATAGACGCTAAAATTCTCAACAAGATCCTAGCAAATGGGATTCAACAATACATCTCAAAAATCATCCATCATGACCAAGTAGGCTTCATACCTGGGATGCAAGGCTGGTTCAACATTCGTAAAACCATAAATGTAATTAAATACATCAACAGATGTCAAAACAAAAAACACATGATTGTTTCATTAGATGCAGAAAAAGCTTTTGATAAAATCCAGCACCCCTTCTTGATAAAAACCCTCAAACATCTAGGCATATGGGGAAATACCTCAAAATTGTAAAAGCCATCTACAAGAAACCTACAGCCAGCATACTCCTAAACGGAAAAAAATTGGACCCATTTCCCCTGAAAACTGGGACAAGAAAAGGATGCCCACTCTCACCCCTCCTGTTCAACATAGTATTGGAAGCCCTGGCTCGAGCAATCAGAGAAGAGAAGGCAATCAGGGGTATCCAAATAGGAAAAGAGGAAGTCAAGTTATCTCTCTTTGCAGATGACATGATTGTGTACCTTGAAAACCCAAGAGAATCTGTCAAAAACCTCCTTACACTGATAAAGGCCTTTGGGAAAGTCTCAGGATACAAAATAAATGTGCAAAAGACAATAGCATTTCTTTACACCAATAATAAACGAATAGAAACCCAAATAAAAAACACAATTCCATTCACAATAACCACACAAAAAAATGAAATACCTTGGCATCTTCCTAACCAGAGACGTGAAAGACCTTTACAATGGAAAACTACAAAACACTGCTCAAAGAAATCAAAGATGACACAAGCAAGTGGAAAAATATCCCATGCTCACGAATTGGAAGAATCAACATTGTGAAGATGTCCATCTTACCTAAGGCAATCTACAAATTCAATGCAATACCCATCAAATTACCAGCAACATTCTTCTCAGACCTAGAAAAAAACAACACAGGAATTCATATGGAAACACAAACATCCAAGAACAACCAGAACAATCCTCAGCAAAAAAAAAAAAAAAAAAACCAAAGCAGGTGGTATCACATTATCAGACTTCAAACTTTACTATAAAGCTACAATCATCAAAACAGCTTGGTATTGGTATAGGAACAGGCATATAGATCAATGGAATAGAATTGAGATTCCAGAAGCAAAACCTCAATTTCTCAAGCAACTCATCTTCGACAAAGCCCCCACCTACCACTGGGGAGAGGAGAACCTATTCAGTAAATGGTGCTGGGAAAACTAGCTGACCACATGCAGAAGATTGAAACAGGACTCCTATCTATCCCCATGCACAAAGGTTAAGTCCAAATGGATCAGAGACCTAAATGTAAAACCTCAAACCATAAGAACCTTAGAAAGTGAAGGACATACCCTCATAGAAATCAGACTGGCATCCAATTCCTGAACAAAACCCAAAACCCACAGGTCATAAGAGAGAAGATAAACAAGTGGGACCTCATTAAACTGACAAGCTTCTGCAAAGCCAAAGAAACCATCAAGAGAGCAGGGAGACAGCCTACAGACAGGGAAAAAGTATTTGCCAACTCCAGGTCTGACAAAGGCTTAACATCTTGGAACTACAAGGAGCTCAAACGTGCTGAAAAGAAAAAAACAAACAACCCCATTATAAAATGGGCAAAAGATATGAACAGACACTTCACAAAGGAAGACATCCGAGCAGCCAACAGACACATGAAGAAATGCTCAACCTCACTAATCATCAGGGAGATGCAAATCAAAACCACACTGAGATACCACCTAACTCCAGTCAGAATGGCAATTATCAACAACTCAAAACATAACAGCTGCTGGAGAGGGTGTGGTGAAAAGGGAACATTTCTACACTGTTGGTGGGAGTATAAACTAGTGCAACCTCTGTGGAAAGCAGTGTGGCGATTCCTAAAAGCTCTAAATATCAACCTCCCTGTGACCCCGCAATCCCCCTCCTGGGAATATATCCTGAAGAACTCAAATCACTCTACAAAAGAGATACTTGCACACATATGTTTATCGCAGCATTGTTCACAATAACAAGAACCTGGAAGCAACCATGCTGCCCATCAAGAGGACTGGATTTAAAAAATGTGGTACATACACACGATGGAATACTATGCAGCCATACAAAAGAACAAAATCATGAATATCACAGCAACCTGGATGGAACTCAAGTCTATAATACTGAGTGACCTCTTACAGAAACAAAGATCCATGTATCACATGTTCTCACTCATATAATGGACCTTGAACATCCAATGTAATACTATAAGAAAATGACTGACAGTAGTGGGAAACTATGCGACGGGGGAGATGGGATTAATGGTGGCAAATATCTGTCTGGGGATGGGGAAACACCTCTTTTCAATAGGTTGCCTGAATGAAACGTATTTGTATACCTAACCCTTAACTGTACCCCAAAATATCATAATAAAAAATATTGATTCAAAAAAAAAGAAAGGGTGTTGATACAGGTATCTGGAAGAGATTCATGTAATATTTGGGTATTTGAATAACATGTCTACGTGCACAGCTTTGCTAGAACCCTGGGTATGTGTCTGGATAGTCTGCCTGATATTTGGCACTGTTTCAGAACAAGTAGGAAAAATGCCTACTCCTAGTTCAAACAGCAATGTTTGAATCATGTGAGAATCAGAGGAAACAACTAGTTACAATACAAATGACTTAGTCTGAGCAGGGTAGTCTTCAGCTTATATCCAGCAAGAGTGCTTGCAAACTATTTTATCTGCTTATTCCCTATTCCTAATTTTCACTTTATGACAGTGTATGAAAGAAAAAAATGTGCACTTCAATGGAAAACATATACATTACCTGTGGCAGACCCTTCTGCCTTATGTCTTATATTCTTGTTCTGAATATAAGAACATTATTTGAAATTGTGAAAAAATTTAGGTGTTTAATAGATATACAAATTTTGTCCTGTCTGATAAACCGTTCAATTGACTTCCATCTCTACTCTTCCACTGTGAGTAGCTTGCCTCCATTTTTAATTCATTTTGAGATTCCTTTTCTTCATATAAGTGTATGCTTCTGTGACATATCCTTTGCACAGGGTATAACACCTGCTGGCTCCATCATGAATTAAATAAAATATTTAATATACATTCATTTTTATATTTGTATGAGAATCATAATTTTGCCTTTTCCAGAAAATTATCTTTTAATAGCAGATTTGCCTCATTTTAAATCTGAAGTGCTAGAAGTATATGATCTATAGTTCATGAAAGCTAGGGTTATGTTAGAGTCTGGATATCTGTCATATGAGTAGATAGAATTAGAGAGACCATGCTTTGTGACCCTAAGCCCCAACTCTAAGGTTAGATGTGACCAATTGCCACAAACTACCAAAAACTTTTTTTTCCTCAGTCTACTTTTGTGGACACAGTTTATTTCTTATGCAATTTCCTATAAATAGGAGAAAAATCATGAATCTTGTCCCATTGCTTTGACATTCAAAAGACTTTAGAGTTTAAAATATTGCTTGGGAGAAATAAGTTTTATGAGCTGATAACATTCTGTTCCCTGGGATTACTTACTTGAATTGTTTTCCTTTTTCAGCATGGATGAAATCATGAGCTATTGAATAATAAATTCATCAGCTTAGATGTTCAGTGTAAAAGAAAGTCTTCAGTAGCAATATCAAAATAAGTAATTTAAATCTGAGGTTTCCCTGAATGACAGAGTCATTTTTTTCTGAGAATATGTCAGGGTCAGTTAAATCTATGAAAATCAGAAATGTCATTTTAGCCTCTCTGCTTCTACAAAGTTCTGCTTCACTAAAGAATCACACCTAAAACATATATATCTTCTTGCCAGAGCCATTATCTTTCTTGATGAGCTATCAGCATATTAGAGTTTCTTACGTGAAATTACTGATGGTGTTAATTTGAAAGAAAGGTAAAATAAAAATGAATTTATTTCAAAGTAACAAAATATGGGATCAGAGATGTGGGAGATCAATGGATATGGGTCTTATACATTATCTTATGCCTTATTTTTAATACATAGCAATCAGAAACACCTGAGAAATGTCTTGTGTTCAGGTGGAAAATAAAAGTCCAATATGTTAAAAGTATCTGGGGGCCTGAGAGCATTTATTTTTGGAAGGGTGAGATGCTGTGGATACAAACACTGGCACATTCTCAGAATTTCAAAGCCAGCATAAGGGATGTAAATATATTCCAAATGTTCAGATACTCTTGTCTTGATGACAATAATGGAGAGAAACTCATACTAAAACATGTGCAGCTTTTGTAAATATTTTTTAATTTTTGTTTTGGATTCTATACTTTGAAAATCAAATTTTGATTCTATTGGGTCAGCTGGAGTAGAGACTTGAATAGAGCTGTTATTTTGGGAACTCTCTTCCCTTTCCAGTTCTCAAGTTCTCAAATTACTTCTTATTCTCTATTATTGTGAACATTCTCTGGTCTGTTTGTGCAATAGATTGATACTTGCATCAAGGTACTGGGATGGAATTGAGAGGCCAC
This sequence comes from Cephalopachus bancanus, assembly GCA_027257055.1. Lineage (NCBI taxonomy): Eukaryota > Metazoa > Chordata > Mammalia > Primates > Tarsiidae > Cephalopachus > Cephalopachus bancanus. The sequence continues at coordinate 29,566 of JAPVLO010001301.1, read as the reverse complement.
GTTTGCATCCTAATTCCCTGAGAAAGTCTGAATAAAGCCAACACAGAAGGTGGTTGCCTTTGAGTTTCACCACCCAACAAGGAAAGACAGTAGTGAACAGGAGGGAAAATCATACCAGCAAATAAATCCCCCTATTTTTCATTACTTTTATGTATTTATTGAACACCTCTTGTGACAAATAATGACAAGAACTGAAGAGACACTGGTGAACATTTATAGTCGGATCTTGTCTTCACAAAGTCTAAGGTTAAAGGGCAAGTCAGAAGTTAAACAAACAGCTTACACAAATCACTAAATATTTACCTCTCTTAAATTCCTGGCACTGAAAGCTCTCAACCATTTGTTTTAGGGTCCTTCCCTAAAAGTTATGTTTTTCATATTTTCAATGAAGTAAGCCTGGCGTTAGCAGGCATGAGTTCTGTAGTTTCCTCCTCCATGGTTCTTTTCTCATAGAACCATGGACAATTAATGATATAGATAAAGGGACAATTGTGAGGAAAGGGGAAGCAGAAGAGCAAAGAGAAACTGAGGAGGAACAAAAATTGAGGTGGGGGAGAAGTATATAAAATGATCTGCAATTCTTTTTTTAAATTTTAACCAAGTGTTTTATTGAGCTGGTGTTCTTAAAGCTTTCATGAAGTGTAGCAGTGAAATCAACAATGTTTATGCCATTATCTTAAAGTATTGCCAATAAAAGAAAAACATTTTGATGAAAAGGAATTACAGCAGTCTTTAGGTTGTTGTTAGAAATTAAAATATATAAATGTGATGTTGCTGTCTACCAGCATTTGAATTCTCCAACAGTAATAGGAGCTTCATTGCAAGAAAAGAAACATGTGAAATGAATCCAATTTCCTATGTCTCCTGCTCACTTTTTTGCTTATTAATCAGGGAGCACTGTGAAATAAAAGTTCTGAATTGGGGACACTGGTATTCATCCTTTTAGAAGGTCTATTGGCAAGGTAATGTTCAGTGCTTTCATATAGGTGTGAGTCTGGAATAATTTTTCTTCTTTAATGCCACCATATAAATCAGTCTTAATGTCCCATTAAAAAAAATAAACATAGCCGGGCTCGGTGGCTCAGCCTGTAATCCCGTGCCTTTGGGAGGCTGAGGTGAGTGGATTGCCTGAGCCCGCGGGTTCGAGACCCGCCTGGGCAGTGAGACCTCATCTCTACAATAAATCAAAAAATCAGCCGGGCGTGGTAGCGCATGCCTGTAATTCCAGCTACTTGGAAGGCTGAGGTGGAAGGATCGCCGGAGCCCAGCAGGCGAGGCTGCGGTGGCCGGGAGCGGCCACTGCACTCCAGTCTGGGCGACAGAGTGAGACTCCAACTCAAAAAATAAATAAATAAATAAATAAATAAATAAATAAATAAATAAATAAATAAATAAATAAACATGTGTCAATGACACTGTCTCATGCCTCTTTCCTGAGTGGCAACCAGGGCTTTTTGGTGTCTGATGGAAAGTGCCCGTAGAGAGTGGATTGCTCACTGTCATGGGCAAGCTGATCAAACACAGCTCAAACAGAAATCTAAACCAATCTCTTAATCAGTGACTCACTCCTGCAGTTCCCAGTCCCTGCAATCAACCTGGTGATTGCTTCACCTGGAACTGCCTTTTTGACACTGGATATTTGAGGGCTAGTGCACTTTTCAAAGCTTAGTGAATTTCAGAGAAAATGTTTTGCATCTTTGACATGAGGTTTAACCCTCAGTACAGCTTGTGAGATAGGAGCTTTCATCTCAGGCTTTCAGAGAGGAAGTTAAGGGTAACAGAAGTTATTTTATCCAAGCCATGTGGCTATTATGTATCATAAACAGAATTCAAGCCCCTTTTGTTTTACAAAGTGTGTACTTTTAACCCATTCATCTGTGTTCATCACTCAGAGAGGGTTACATGGGAATGCAGCTGAGATGGGTGGTGTGTGTATCTAGCCTGTTGTGTAGCTCCAGCATCCTAGGTTAGAGGAGAATTCCAAAGCCTCAAATCCAAGCGTCTGTAACTATTTATAATTATCTGTTTATATAGCTTGTTTGTACAGACTGATAATGAAAATCAATTACTTGCTATGAGACTGTCCTAGCACATTTACCCCCCCTCCCCGGGTTTCCACTTAGTTCTGGTGCTGTGCTTCTCTCTCTCTTATATCTTCTGTGTTTTTCCCAGTCTTCCAACGTTGACCATATGGTTAGCATTTTTTGTTTGTTTAATATAAAAATATATATTTTTTTCTTTCCTGGCCTGCCAAAATAATGGACTTCCTTTTATAAGAGCAAGCAAAATGTTTACATTTATTTGCAAATTTTGCTTTTCCCTTTTGCTAAGGGAATCAAGTCATCTACTGAACAGCAAGTTTTGCTACAGTTGTGAAATCTGATGGGTATCTGGAGAGGTAAAATTTGAAAGGGAACAACACTAAGCACAATAGTACATCCTTGACACTTGCCTCAAAGAGGCTAATGAACAATCTTTGCATACCTGCCATATGAGGTTTTGTGATGAGCTCTAGGGAGTTCAAAGACATAGAGGGCAAAGAATCCTTGACCTTCAATAGAAGATTCAATCTTCTAATGATATATTCCAATCACTTCCCGTGCTTTTGCTTTCATGATGTTTTTCATGGTTAAAGTTATTTGTTCGACAGTTGTCTTTTAATAAGCTAATTCCATGAAGGCAAGCATCATGGCCAACCTGTTCACTGTTGTACCTTTAACACAGTGTTAGACATAGGATTGCACTTAATAATATATTTTGTTTAACTGAATTGAGTTCATCATCATGGTAGTTCAATTACCAATTGAACACATCCCTTATACAAGGTATGATGCATGACATTATGGGTTTAAAAGAATCATGACAAACCCCTCTCTTTATTGTGAACCCACACTTTAGTGGGAAGGCTATCAAGAAGATACACAATACTTATTACATTATTAAAAATATGGTAAGATAGACAGGGTATTATGTGCAGTTCAGGTAGCAGTAGTTGTTTTTAATGATAATACAGTTACCATTGCTGAAACTTAACAAATATGTTACAAACATTGTGTGACATCAGTCATACATCCTGTCATAGGGTGCAGTCAGTTTTTGCAGATAATGACCTGAACTGTTCTTGGCCACATGATCACTAAGTGACAGATCTGGGATTTGAGCCTAAACTGTCTGACTCTAAAGTCAATTTACTTGTTCCAGAAGCATACTACTTTATGTAAGAATTCCCAAATCTCTGTAAAAAGGGGAACTGACCCAGATTTGAGGGTTGGGGTCCAACAAGTCTTATAGAGAAACCAATGCTTCAGGAATTTTTAAGGAGTCAGGATTCAGCCAGTTAAGTCTTCTAATTAGTGGAAACTATACATGCAAAGGAAAGAGTATTTCAGGAAGTGTGGTAGTATAGGAAATAAGGCCAGATCACAAAAGAACATATTTACTAGATGCTGGAATTTATTTTTGTTTTAGCAACTCTAAGAGAAGTCTATTAGGAGGGCCTCATGTAATCAGATTTACCTGTTACTAAAGCAATGGGGTAGAAGTTAATGCTTTGTGGAAAGGATTAGTGGAAATTTTATACACTTAGCATTCATGTTACAGATATTTGTTGAGAATATATGTGCTTCTATAAACAATCAAGAGCTCTTCTCTGTGAAGACAGAAAGCTATCAAGTGATTCAATAAAAGATAATTAAGGGCTATGGTACATTCTATGATATGAATGAACAAGATTGCAGTGTGATAGAAGGTTATGTTGCAAGAATTTTAGCTTAAGAAAGCTGAGAGTGCCTGTGAGAAAGTTCTATATTAGGTGACATCTGAAGAATGAGGAAGGGGCCAGTCACACCACCCAGACACTGAGATAGAAAAAGTCTGAACAAGTATGAAGAACTGAAAAGAGCTGCCCAAATTAATGGTGTGAAGGGTGCTTAGGGCGCTTAGACATTGGTAAGAAATTACTCAGGACCATGATAGGAGTAGCAAGCAGGTGAGAATCTGAACGAGTTACACATGTTAGTGAGTTGGTCTGATTCACCTTTTAAAACCATCACTTTAGATGCTTTCTCAAAGTTTGTTTATTTGCTTTGTTTTCAGTGCAACAATAGTGGTTCCAACATACCAAGGTTAATTCTTATTTTTTTTAAAAAATAAGGCTGTCTGGGCCTGGCATCGCAATTCAGTGAAATTGCCAGGGACCTAGGCATCTGTTTAGCCTTGAATTGCATCTTCAACTACATAAGATGACTACAAAGCCCCAGCATCCCTTTAGTCTTCCAGGTGAGGCAGGAAGAAGGGAAGAAAAGCAGTGGAGTTATATGGCACCTGTCTGTCTGTTCCTTGGTTCTATTTTGTGGAAATTTTGCCCACTGACTTCCAAATGATTAGCTACGTCTAACTGCAAGGAAAACTGGGAAATATAACTTATTTTGCCACATAGATTTCTACCCAGAATAAAATAAGGTTTTTTTGTTACTAAGTAAAAATACTAACTGGGAAGGCAACCAGCAAAGTCTGCCACACATGCTCTGTGGTGAAGGGATTGCAGGGGGCAGAGGATATAAACAAGAAAGGGACTATTGCAAAGATATAGACAACTGACATTTTTGACTCAGGCTAAATTAGGGGGCAGGGAGAAACTTTGTACATGGGGTAAAATTTGGAGGCTAGGAAAAGATTAGCCTGAGAGTTATTTCAAGGCCAGAGCTGATATAATTTGGTGAGATTTCTCTGTCTCTCAAACATCAATCAAAAAATTGAGGATGACATCTTGATATTTAACCTATTGTTTTCATATTTACTGATGTTATGAAGTAAGAAAGGAAAAATGTAGAAATTACTGAACAGAGTGTGGAGAAATATGAGATTTGTTTATTTGATTTGTAAATAGCACTTCTTTTTTATATAGGAAGGTTGCAGATAGCCAAGTTACCTGTGGAGGATCTAAGTGATTCTTCTGAGAAGAGCCTCTCAGGAGATTAACAGGACCCTTTTTAATCCTTTCTTCAAAACCTGAGATTCACACTATTCTTGGTTTTATGCATTTGACAGTTTCCCAAGTAGATAAACTCTATAATTACTTTGATAACAGGTTCACCAGAGCTAGAAAGAAAAAAATGCAAATTTATGGAGGAGACCATTTTAGCAGTTTTTAATCTGTTTGACTAAATGTAATATAAGGTTGCCTCATGTCAAATAAAGCCCAGCTAATACTAAACAACATTGTCATGAAACAGAGAAAATCAGGTTATGACAACCTCTGAGTCTAGGCAGATTGACAGGCCTCAAAACTGGAATTCAGACATTTAGAAGCAATAGACCATATACTTCCAGATCATGATGGCTCTAAAGGGATTTGCAATGTAGTATGCTGAAATATTCTCCAATAAATTGATGTACATGCAATGCAGCATAATTAGTTCTCAATTAAACACTTGTGAAAACTGGAAATGTTTTTCTTTTATCACCTCAAATATTCAATATTTTGTATGATAAGAGCATTAGAAATTTACTCAGTGATACTGAAATTAACAGTACTCATTTTAGCTATATTCAGCTTGCTGTGCTATTGGTCTCAATTTTTTTTCAGTAAACATGTTTCTTATATCTGAGGTTTTTGTACCCTTTGACTATCACCTCCTCATTCTTCCTACCCCTACCCCCGGTAACACCATTCTACTCTGCTTTTATGAATTTGTTTTAGATTGAGTTTATAAATAAAACATGTGGTATTTTTCTTTCTGTATTTAGCGTATTCGAATAACATTCTCCAATTCTATTCATGTTGTTGAAACCAACAAATATTTTTCTTTCCTGATGCTGAACAGTGTCCCGTTGTGTATATATACCACATTTTCTTTTTCTTTTCTTCTCTCTCTCTCTCTCTCTTTCTCTCTTTTGTTTTTTAGTCGCACTCTCATTCTGTCACCCAGGCTGGAGGGCAGTGGCATGCTACCAGCCACCACAGTCTTGACCTGCTAGGCTCAGGTGATCCTTCCAACTCAGCCTTTCTAGTAGCCAGAACTACAGACACAGGCTACCACACCTGGTTTATTTTTTTATTTACTGTATAGATGAGGTCTCACCAAGTTGCCCAGGCTGGCCTGAATCCCTGAGCTCAATTGATCCTCTTGCCTCAGCCTCCCAAAGTGCTAGAATTATAGGTAAGAGTTACTGCACCCCAACTACATTTCCTATGTCTCTATTCATCTGTGGATGGACTGAGTCTACAACTTGGCTGTTGGCCACAGTGCTGTGGTAAACATGGGAGTGCAGACATCTCTTTGACATACTAATTTCAAATGTTTGGGGTAAATACACAAAAGTGGGATTGCTGGATCATATCGTAATTTTATTTTTACTTTTTTGAGGACCCTCCATATTTTACTAATCTACATTTCCATCAGCAGTGTACAAAGGTTTCCATTTCTCCACATTCTCATCAACACTTGTATTTTGTCCTTTTGATAATAGCCATTCTAACAGATGTGAGGATATATCTCACTGTTTTAATCAACATCTTTGTAATGTTTAGTGATGTTGAACATTTTAAAAAATGTATTTATTAGTCACTCATATGTCTTCGTTTGAGAAATGTCTATTCAGTTATCTTGACCTTTTCTAAATAGAATTATACTTTTATTTATATAGAGTTGTTTGAGTTTCTTAAATATTTTTGACATTAACCCTTATCAGAAATACTGTTTGCAAATATTTTCTTCCAGCCTGTAGGTTATCTCTTCACTTTGTTGTTTCCTTTGGCATGCAGAAGCTTTTATTTTGATGCAGTCTTATTTGTCTACTTTTGTGTGTTTTTGTTGCCTCTACTTTTGGGATAAAAATTGAAAAATCATTGCCCGGATCAATGTATATTTTTTCCCTATGTTTTCTTCTAATAGTTTTACAGTTTGAGGTCTTATGCTAAAGACCTTAATGTATTTTGTGTTTTTTTTTAATATGGTGTAAGATGAGGTTCAAATTCCATTCTTTTGCATATGGACATTCAGTTTTCCCAACATCATGTATTAAAGAGATTGTCTTTCCCATCACATACTCTTGGCACCTTTGTTGAAGATCAATTGACTGTACATGTATTCTTTTTTATTCTTTTTTGGACTATCTATTCCATTCTATTGGTTAATGTGTCTATTTTTATGCCTATGCCATGCTGCATTATTATCAGCTTATAGTATGGTTTAAAGTCAGGTAGTTTGGTACCTCCAGCATTGTTCATTTTGCTCATAATTGCCTTGGATATTTGGTGTGTGTGTGTGTTTGATATACATCATATTAGGGCTGTTTTTTATACAGTCATGAAAAATAACATTGGGATTTTGATAGGGAGTTCATTAAATCTGTAGATCATTTTGAAAGTATAAGCATGTTACCAATATTAATTCTTTTAACCCATAAACACAGGCTATCTTTCTACTTATTTGCCTCCTTGAATTTTTCATTAATGTTCTACAGTTTTTGGTGTACAAGTCCTACAACTTCTTGATTAATTTTTGTTACTATTGTAAATGTAATTATTTTTATTTCCTTTCTGGAAAATTTGTTAGTTTAGAGAAATGCTACTAATTTTTGTATATTGATTTTTGTATTCTGCAATTTTAATTTGTTTATCAGTTTTTTGGTAGAATCTTTAGAGTTCTCTCTCTATAAAATCATATTTTGTACGAACAGGGATAATTTAACTTCTCTCCTATCTGGATGCCTTTTTATGGAATAAATTTTTCTTATTAATTTCTAGAACAGTAACTTTACTGTTGGTGTTTTGATAACAGGGGTGATAGAAATTTATTGATTGCTATTGCCATTAAATTGAGGGTGGAGTGGTAAAGAAATTCTTTGAAACAGTTACTTTTCTGACCTCCTTTGTTATTTAGTGAATTTGATTATCTCTTAGTTAATTGGTTAAAATAAAAGTAATCTGAAAGCTTTCTGATGAGTGAATTCAGGCTACAAACATAAAAACACTCATATTTATGTATACATGCATATTGTACATGCATAAAAATATACATATACAGTTCATATGTGTACATAAAAAATACACACATATATGCAACAATTTAACAAATTGAACCACGCTTTTACATAAAAATATATACATATACATATATTTATATAATGTATCATTTATATATTATATAATATAAATATATTATATACCTATATTTTATATATGAATACATTTATATACAAATATGCATATATTTATGTGTATGTATACAATACACATACAAATATATACATCTATTTCCCCATATGTTGTTGCCTTTTGCTGCTTTTTAAAAAATGAATCAATTGCCAAGTAATTTCATATAAATATTCAAGTTACTGGTTTTGTTGAAAATTACATTTTTCTGAATGGCATCAGCAGGAATGGCTAACATTTTAAGTGAGGTATACAGTTTCCAGTTCACCATAGTTTCTGTGACTCACCATGAACTTCATTTTGCCTACCTGGCTCCTGATAATATTTGAGTTTTTTCTCCTTGGATTAGAGTACAATGTAACATGGACAAGATGCAACCAGTTAGTTCTTTCCTTTTCATAATGTTGATTGGTCCTGCTACTCATTTTTGAAATGTGTCCAATTATCACAAGATGGGTGACTAAAGAATGTATAGTTGGTCTAGCTCAGTGGCTCAGCACTTTGGGAGGATGAGGCGAGAGGAGTGCTTGAACCTTTGGATTCAAGACCAGCCTGGGCAACAGGGTGAGACCTCATCTCTATAATAAATAAAAAATTACCCGGGCATGGTAGTGCACACCTGGAATTCTGGCTACTTGAAAGGCTGAGGTGGAAGGGTCACCAGAGCCCAGCAGGTCGATGCTGGGGTGGCCGTGAGCATGTCACTGCACTCGATCCTGGATGACAGAGTGAGACTCTGACTCAAAACAAAACAAAACAAAAAAGTAAAGTTGAGTGAGTCAAACCATTTCACTGTTTTGGGTCTTTTTTTTTGAGATGGAGTGAGACTCTGACTCAAAAAAATGTATAGTTAAGTATTAAAAATTGACCTTCTATTTGATTCAGCAATCTCCCTTCTGGGAATATAGCCAGAGGAACATAAATCATTCTACCCAAAAGACACCTGCACACGCATGTTTATTGTTGCACTATCCACAAAAGCAAAAACATGAAACCAGCCTACTCCTCATTGAAAGTGGACTGGAAAGAGAAAATGTAATACATATACATGGTGGAGTACTATGTAGCCATAAAGAACAAAATCATGAACTTCACAGAAAACTGAATGGAGTTGAAGATCATCATACAAAGAAATCTATCACAGCAAAAAAAAAATAACTGAAAAATGCATCCTCTCACTCATAGTAGGCCCTGAACAATAGATACATGAGCACAAGGGAGGGTTCAGCAGTTGCTGGGCACTGCTAGGGGAAGAAGGGAGGAAGGAAGGTGGAGGACTGTGACAACACAAAGAGTACCTTGTTCACTACCAGGAGTGAGGGCCAGTTGGAAGCCCAGTCTTCACCTGCATGCAGCCTACTTATGTAGTTAATCTTAATTTGTACCTCACATCTCTATAATAAAATTTAAAAGAAAGAATTTTTAAAATCCTGTATAGACGCAACACCAAATTCAGTAGTGTTTCATACACTAAGAACCAAACTACTCAAAATAAAACTCAAGAAAAGAGACCTGGGATGGTGACTCACACCTGTAATCCCAGCACTTTGGGAGGCAGAAGCTATAGGATTGTCTTAGCCCATGGGTTTGAGACCAGGCTGGGCAATATGGTGAGACCCCATCTCTATAATAGATCAAAATATTAGCCAGACATGGTGGTGCATGCCGGTAGTTACAGCTACATAGAAGGTTGAGCTGGAAAGATTGCCTGAGGCCAGCAGGGTGAGGCTGCAGTAGCCATGAGCATGACACTGCACTCTAGCCTGGGCAGCAGAGTAAGACTCTGACTAAAAAAATAAGTAAATAAAATCAAGAAACCAATCTAATTTGCAATAGCTGCAGAAATTAAAATACTTAGAATATAACCATTTGCATTCAGATGTCCTCTCTGAGGGAGTATCATAAATCTAGCAACCCACTTGGATTTCCCCTCTCACAGTCATAAAGAGATCTCTGGTGATTATACAGGACAAACTTATGCCAACACAGATTTTCTCAAGAAAACATGTCCTTGAAATTTTACATTCAAATGGTATATAAAAGTAAAGAAAAAGATGGAATATATATTAAGATATATATTTTAAAAATCAGCTGGTGTTACATAGAGAATGTGTGAAGTGTTTCACAGTGATGCTGACACTTCTTTGTAACAGAAGGTAGTGATAAAAAGAGTTAGTATAAAAAAAGCAGCTGTGGGTATACCCTTTGTATCATATGACATAATTTAAAAAAATAGATAAGCAACTTTCTGTAGTCTGAAAGAAACCTACAAAGTTTAAGGCAGATTGTATTGAAGTATTGAGTGGCAGCGATCAAGTATATATCTCTCTGCACTAAGCAAAAAAAGTAAAATTGGAAAAGTAATATTCTTCTGATAAATTTTATTTCATGATTTTGTAATTTACAATTTAAAAATTGTAATCAATTTTTTGTTTTCAGAATGATGGCAAAACAAAAAGAGAGAAGCGACAGCTATAAGCAGCAGGGAAAGTGAGTTAGATTTACTTTTATACAGATAAGTTAGAAAAAATAAGCACTGATGTAGAAAAAAATGATAGTAGCAATTGTGATATCATCCCACCAAGAAGAAAATGGATGAATGTAACAGAAAATGATAGTAATGAAAGTGTTAGTAGTTTTAAAGAAGTAGATTACAGTGTAGGAATTGGAAGAGGTGACAGAAAAAGACAATCCTCCAAAGAGAATGAATTTTATTATCGTACAACCTCAAATGACAGGACCATAATTAGCAAATAATATAAGAGAACCAATGGACTATTTTACTCTGGACTTTACAAATGAATTAATGGATAGTATAATAAAAGAAACAAATCATTATGCAGATGAACAAAATAAGGAAAAACAGCTATCACACAAATTGATTTAGTATAAGTGACATGACATTGACCAACAGGGATTTTTAGCTTTTATCACAGTTATTCTAAATATATTAAGAATTCAAGTATAAAATTGGCAACAGTGCTGGTCAACTGCTTTCAGTAGTAAAATATTCTCTTTTTGGAAACATTCAGTAAAAAAGTTTTATGCAAATCTCCTAGATGCCTCATTTGAAGATACCTGTATTGAGTGATGGAAAGATCAGAACTTGTATTCAAAAGGCCAATCATTATTTAGGATATACATTGACTCAAAATTTCTCAACATTTCAAACCATATCAGGCTATTTGTATTGATGAATCTGTTGTTCAGTGTAAAGGGCAAATATCACTTATAACATATAACCCAAATAAACCTACCAAATGGGGTATATGCATTTAGGTACTAGTTGATTCAAAGACAGGGTATCTTTTTTTTTCCAGTACTTACCTAGTACAACAGCATAACATTCAAAACCATCACTCACTCTGATTTTCCAGTAAGCACTAGAATTTCATTACATTTATTTTAAAAATGTTAGAAAAAGCTCCCAATGCAGCAGAATACCACATGTTTATTGGCAGATATTACACTGGTATTGTCCTAGCAGAAGAACTACTAAAGATGAAATGCCATCTTGCTGGTACAAAGTCATCCAAAAGAGAATACCAGAACAAATTGAAAAGTCAAAATTTTCAACAAATAAAACAGTAGCATATGGGAAAAATCATTTTACACTTCTTGCATGGAAGGACAAAAGGATCGGTACAATTCTCAGCACTTGTAATCATGCAGGAATGAAATCTTCTACAAGGAAATTACATGGTGGAAATATTGTATCAGTCAGAAAGCTTGAAATGATCCTGAATTATATTGCAAATATGAGCAGTGTGTGTCATGAGGATCAACATGCTTCTATATATTGCTTTTTGTGAAAATCTTTACTATGGTGCTGGAAATTATTCTTCTGGGGACTAAAAATATGCATTGTTAACTCATATTCTGGACCACCAAGTGGAAAGAAAGAAAGAAAGAAGGAAGGAAAGAAGGAAGGAAGGAAGGAAGGAAGGAAGGAAGGAAGGAAGGAAGGAAGGATGGAAGGAAGGAAGAAGGAAAGGAAAGAAAAGAAGGAAAGAGAAAAAGAAAAAAGATAAAAATAGATAAATAAAAATTTATGTTCCATTTGAAATTCATCAAAATTCTGATTGATCAGTCAAGAAGTGGTTTTTAGGAATCATGAGTGTACCCTTCCACATAGTCTTTGAACAACAGCCTGGACAATTAATTGCATATTATTAATGTATGAGGAAGAAAAAAAAAACTGCTTCAGTAGAAAAACACCAGGTGAAAGACATCAAACAAATTACTCTTGCACAACATTTATAAATGAAACTGCAATGCATGTTGGTAACTGTTTCATATGTTACCACATGTTAAAAAAATATAAGATATAAAATTTTAATTTTTTCATAAGTAAGTTTCTTGATGTCCAAAATATCATTATAAGACAAATATCATTACAATAAAATCATTGATTCCAATGCTATTTAATACGAAGTGATTAAATTTTCACTATTTCACTTAAAAAGTGCAGTTGAGTAGTTTGGGAGGTGATTTGCGAGAAGTTTCTGGATGCAAAGGGTTAATCAAAGAAGTGAAAGATCTCCATAGTGAAAACTTGAAAACATTGATGAAATAAAGATGACATCAATAAATTTTTAAAATTCCCTTGTTTATCGACTGGTAGAATAAATATTACTAAATCTTCAAATTGCCTAAAGTGAGCCATAGGTCCAATGCAATTCTTATTAAAATTCTAATAACATTTTTCAAATAGACAGAAAAAAATTCTAAAATTTGTGTTGAACTACAAAAAGCCCCAAACAACCAAAGTAATCTTGAGCACAAAGAATAAAGTGCTAGAAGCATCAGATGTCCTGATCTCAAAATCTAATTTAGCTGAAGTAATTTAAATGGTATGTGTTGCCATAAAAACAAACAGAACTCTTGCAAAACCATTTTATGAAGCCACCATCACATTGATAACCAAACTGGGTAAAGATCCCAAATAATGACAACTACAGGCCAGTATCCTTGATGAACATAGATGCTAAAATTCTCAACAAGATTCAGGCTAACCAGACCTAACAACACATCACAAAAATCATCCACCATCACCGAGTAGGCTTCATCCCCAGGATGCAGGTCTGGTTCAACATCTGCAAGACCACAAACATAATTAAATACATCAGCAAATGTAAAGACAAAAACCATATGACTATATCATTGGATGTGAAAAAAGCATTTGACAAAATCCAGTACCCCTTCTTGATAAAAACCCTCGGGCATCTTGATATAGATGGAACACACCTCAAAACAGTAAGAGCCCTACAAGAAACCCACAGCCAACATACTGCTAAACAGACAGAAATCGGAATCATTTCCCCTGAAAACTGGAACAAGACAAGGATGCCCTCTCTCACCTCCTGCTCGAAATACTATTGGAAGTCTTAGAGCAATCAGACAAGAGAAGAAAATCAGGGATATCCAAATAGAAAAAGAAGTTAAGTTTTCCTTCTTTGCAGCCGACATGATTCTTTACCTCGAAAATCCAAGAGAATCTTAAAAAAAAAAACTTCCTTGCACTGATAAAATACTTTGGCAAAGTCTCAGGATATAAAACAAATGTGCAAAAGTCAGTTGCACAATCCCATTCACAGTAGTCACAAAAAATATGAAATACCTTGGCATCTTCCTAACCAGAGAAGTCAAAGACCTTTACAACAGAAACTGCAAAACAATGCTCAAAGAAATCAAAGAAGACACAGACAGAAGAATATTCCATGCTCATGGACTGGAAGAATCAACATTGTTAAGATGTCCATCCTACCCAAGACAATCTACAGATTTAATATAATACCCATTAAATTATCAGCAGCATTCTTCTCCGACCTGGAAATAACAATACAGGAATTCATATGGAAACATAAATGACCACGAATAGCCAAAACAATCCTCAGTAAAAATAAAATAAAATAAAATAAAATAAAGCAGGAGGCATCATGTTCCCAGACTTTAAGCTTTATTATAAAGCTACAATAATCAAAATAGCCTGGTACTGGTACAAGAACGAGCACATAGACCAATGGAACAGGATGGAGATTCCAGAAGCAAAACTTCAATTTCTCAACTAACTCATCTTCAACAAAGCCTCCACCATCAACCACTAGGGAGAGGAGAGCCTGTTCAGTAAATGGTGCTAGGAAAACTGACTGACCACATGCAGAAGATTAAAACAAGACCCCAACTTATCATCATATACAAAAATCAACTCTAAATGGATCAAAGACCTAAAGGTAAAACCTCAAACTGTAAGAACCTTAGAAAACACAGTAGACACCCTTATGGAAGTTGGAAGTGGCAACCAATTCTTGATCAAAACCTCAAGTGCTCATGCCATAAGAGATAAGACAGTCATGTGGGACCTCCTCAAACTGACAAGCTTCCACAAAGCCAAAGAAACCATGGAGAGACAACCCACAGACTGGGAAAAAATTTATCAACTGTATATCTGACAAAGGCCTAACATCTAGGATCTACAAAGAACTCAAACATACCAAAAAGAAAATAAACAGTCCCATTACAAAGTTGGCAAAATATATGAACAGATACATCTAAAAAGAAGACATACTGCCATCAGATACATAAAAAAATTACCCAGCCTCACTAGTCATCAAAGAAACACAAATTAAAAACACACTGAGATACCACCTAACTCCAGTCAGGATGGCCATCATCAATAACTCAAAAAAAAAAACAGAAGATGCTGAAGAGGATGCAGCAAAAAGAGAAAACTTCTACACTGCAGGTAGGAGTGTAAACTGGTACAGCCTCTGTGAAAAACAGTGTAGTGATTCCTAAAAGATCTAAAAATCAACATCCCATATGACCCCAAAATACCCCGAATGGGTATATAGCTGGAGAAACTCAAATCACTCTATAAAAAAGATTCCTGCACACACAAGTTTATTGCAGCATTATTTACAATAGCAAAATCATGGAACCAACCATTGAAAGAGGACTGAATAAAAAAAAAAATGGTACATATGCACAATGGAATATTATGCAGCCATAATAAAGGACAAAATTATGAACTTGGACAGACTTAAAGTCTATAATACTGAGTGATCTATCACAGAAGCCAAGAACCAAGTATCACATGTTCTCACACATAAATGGGTATTGAACTATCATGATACTTTAAGACAGGGATTGGTAGTAAGGGGAACTGCTGGGGGGAGGGCACACACCTCATCAACAGAGGTACCTGAATAATGAACTTTTGTATACCTAATTCTGAATTGTACCCCACATATTAAAAAATAGATCTATGGAGCAAACTAAACAGCCCAGTAATATAAAGGGGAACCCTCCCAAAAACACACAGAATTTATTAAAAATGTGTATTTATTCTTATATGTTTAAACTTCAGTCACATTCAAAGCAATCTCTGATACACTACACCTATTGAGAGACTTTTTCCCCTAGTAAAAACGGTTTTTGAAATTTTTATGCCTTTTAGTGTTTCTACCATTTTTTGTTTCACCTCTTTCACATTGGCAAAATGTTTCCCTTTGAGGTCTTTTTTTATCCAGGGAAACCAAAGGAAAAATGGCGCTCAGAGTGAGATCAGGTGAATAGGGAGGGTAGGGCATCGGGTCATTGCCATTTTTTGGTCGAAAATTGCTGAACACTTGACATGGCATGGGCAGGTGTGCTTGTGAATCATCAATCATGAAATGAGCAAATGCATTGAAAGAATCTCCAAAAGAAATTCACTGAAGCCAAACAGACTCTCACAACAACACTAGCTGGTATATAGATGCCGATGGGTTCCTAGAACCCTCACCTATCAGGGGAAGTCTGTTCTACAATGGGCCCATCCTCCAAGAGATAATTCCAGTTTTATGGGGGGGAGTTCTCCTTGTAAATCTAACAATGTACAGTGAATTGATTTCCAATGAATAGACCAAGGTCACCCATGGAGAAAGGACAGTTTCTTCAATAAGTGGAACTGACAACACTAGATATCTGCATGTAAAGTATTAAAATTAGACTGCTATCTCCCACCATATATAAAAATCAATTCAAATTGTATTAAAGACTTAAACATATGATCTGAAACAGTAAGGCGACTCAAATAAAATATATGAGAAAAGCTTATTGACATTGTTCTTTGCATAGTGCCATTTTAGATATGACCTTGAAATAATGAGCAAAAGAAAAAATGACAAATGGAATTAAATAAAATTAAAAAGTTTCTGCCCAGCAAAAAGTCAACAGAGTAAAGAGACTATCTACAGAATGGGATAAAGTATTTGCAAATCATACATCTGATAAAAGGTTAATTAAAAAATATAGAAAGAATTCAAATAACTCAATAGCTAGAAAACCTAATTAAAAACTGGGCAAAGCATCTGAATATACATTTCTCAAATGAAGGTATACACTTGACCAACAGGTATATAAAACATTTCTCAATTCACTATTAATCAGGGAAATGAAAATTAAAACTACAATGAGATACCATGTTGCATGTGTTAAAAGAGTTCTTATTAAGAAGGTTAATGATGACAAGTATTGGCCAGGCTGTCGTGAAAAGGGATCCCGATACACTGTAGGTGGGAATGTAAATTAATACAGTTATTATGAAAAATAGTATGGACATTTGACATTCTACAAAAATTAAAAATGTAACTATCATATCACCATTTTCACTACTGTGTATAAGTACAAAGGATATTAGGTTAGTATGTAGAAGAGATGCCTGCATTCTCATCTTCATTGCAGCATTATTCACAATATTCAAGGTATAGAATTAACCCAAGTGTCCATTAATGGATAAATTAATTTTTAAAAGTGTTATATGAACACATTGGGATACTATTCAGCTTTAAAAAATGAAGAAAATCTGTTTTTTGCAACAACGTAAATGATGCTGAATAACATTATGCTAAATGAAATAACCCAAGTACAGGAAGAGAAACACCACATTAACCTCACCTGTATATAAAATCTAAAGAAGCCAAACTCATGAACATAGCGTTTAAAATTATGGTTACAAGTTCTGGGATGGGCAGGAGGAAATGGAGGTATTTGGACAAAGAACACAAAGTTTTATTTAGATAGGAGGAATAAGTTCTTAAGAGGTATAGTACAGCTGATGACTATAGTTAATAACAATGAATGGTATGTTTGAAAATAGCTAAGAGAGTAGAGTTTAAATGTTCTCATCTCAAAAAGAATGTGAGGTGATGGATATGGTAGGTAGCTTAATTTAATTATTCTGTAATATATAGAAACATATTTTACATCATATATGCACATAATTTATGTCATTAAAAAATGGTGAAGTCACTATGAAAAATGACATGGCAGTTCCTCAAAAAGTACAAAATAAGAGTAGGAGATGTTCCAGCAATCCCATGCCTATGTCCATTGCAACACTGTTCACAACAAGCAAGATGTGGAAACAATCTAAATTTCTGACAGATGAATGGATAAAGAAAATGTGATATATACATACAATAGAATATATAAGATTGAGAAAAAGGAAAACTTATTTTTTGAAAATATAAACAAAATGAACAGATCTTTAACTAGACTAAGGGAAAAATAAGACTTAAATAAATAAAATTAGAAATAAAAAGACATAACATGAGACCACAAATGCAAAAAAATCATTAGAGATTATTATGAACAAACTATATGCCAACAAACTGAAAAACCAAAAAGAGATGGATATGCACTGGACACATATATCCTACCAAGATTGAACAATGAAGAAATAGAAAACCCCAATAAACCAATAAAATGTAGTGCTATCAAAATCTTAAAGAAAAGCCTAGGACCTTATGGCTTTGCTGCTGATTTCTTCCAAACATTTAAATAATTAATACCAATTCTACACAAATCTTTTAAAATATTGAAGAGGAGAAAATACATCTAAATTCATTTTACAATACCAGCATTATCCTGATACAAAAACTAGACAAGGACACAACAACAACAAAAAGAAAAATACAGTGATAAACATAGATGAAAAAATAAACCAAATACTAGCAAATCAAACTCAGCAACACATTAAAAATATTATTCACCATGATCAAATGTGACTCATCTCAGGGACGCAAGGATGATTCTGCATACATACAGCAATAAACATAATATATTACAGTAACAGAACCAAGGAAAAAAGCCATATATTATTTCAATAGATAATGAAAAAGTATTGAAGAAAATTAAAATTCCTATATGACTAAAAACTCTCAACAAACTGGGTATGGAAGAAATAGACCTCAAAATAATAAAGGCCATATAATACAAAACCACAAGCAACATTTTATAGAACAGGGAAACATTGAAAGACTTTCCTCTAAGATCTGGAAAAGTACTAGAAGTCTTGTCCAAAGCAATTAGGCAGAACTTTTTTTTTTTAGTAGATTTTAAATGGAAAAGGAAGAAGTCGCTTTAGCCTTGTTTGCAGAAGTCAAGATCTTATACTTATAAAAACCTAAAGAATTCACCAAAAACAGCTCTGGTCAATGTATTTGGTGAAGTTGAAGGATGCATTTATATACACCAACAGTGAACAATCTTAAAAAGTAATCAACCTCACTTATAGTTGCTGCAAAGAACATAAAATTCCTAGGAATCAATTTAACCAAAGACATGAAAGATCTATGTAGGGAATACTATAAAACACTGATGAGAGAAACTGAAGTTGACATAAAAAAACAGAAAGGTACTCCAAGCTCATGAGTTGGAAGAAGAAACACTGTTATAATCATAATACCACCCAAAGTAAATTCAATGCATTCTCTATTAAAACATCAATGACATTTTTTACAGAAATAAAATTTCTAAAATTTATACAGAACTACTATAAAGCAATAGTAGCAAAATTAACATGGTACTGGCATAAAAATAGTGACATAGATGCATGAAATAGAATAGAAAATTCAGATATAAATCCACACATTTACGGCCAACTTATTTTCAACAAGAACGTACAATAGGGATAGGAAAATCTCTTTAATAGATGGTACTGGGAAAACTAAATAACCATATGCAGAAGAATGAAACTAGAGCTGTATCTCTATCTCTATTTTCAAAAATCACAACAAATGGATTAAAGACTAAAATCTAAGACCTAAATATCAAATTACCAAAATAAAACAGTGGAAAAATACTCCAGGACATTGCTCTTGGCAAAATTTTTTTGTGTGTAAGATTTCAAAAGTACAGGGAACAAAAGCTAAAATAATCTAATGGGATTACATCAAGATAAAAAGTTTTTGCACCACAAAGGGAACACAATAAACAGAGTGGAGAGACAATTCACAAAACATCAGAAAATATTTGCAAACCATCCATCTGACAAAGGATTATCAGTCAGAAAAATAAGCCCAGAAAACTCAATAGCAAAAAAAAAAAAAAACCCAAAAGCAAATAATTTTATTAAAAAGTGAGAAAAGAATATGAATCGATAGCTTTCAAAAGAAGATACACAATTGGTCAACAAGTATTTTAAAAATGCTTCGCATCACAAATTATCAGAGAAATGCAAATCTGACTTCAAGAGAGATACTATTTTACACCAGTTAAAATGGCTTTTACCAAAAAGACAGGCAAACACAGATGCTAGTGAGGATATGGAGAAAGGGGAATCCTTGTATACTCTTGGTGAGAGTGTAAATTAGCACAGCCTTTGTGGAAAATAGTATAGAGATTCTTCAGGAAACTAAAAATAGAACTACTATAGTTGTTCTACTATTGGATATATATACAAAATAAAGGTGATCAATACACTGATCAGATGTCTGCGTTCCCATGTTTATTGCAGTGCTGTTCACAACCACCAAGATTTGGAATCTACCCAAGTGCCCAGCAATGGATGATTGGGTAGCTATGGACTATTATTTAGTAGTAGAAAAGAATGAAATCCTGGTATTTGCAGCAACATGGATGGAACTGTAGGTCGTTATGATAAGTGATATAAGCCAAGAAAAAAGACAAATATTTTATGTACCACTCATATGAGGGAGCTAAAAATATTAATTTCATATTAATTTCATAAAGATAGACATTATGGCAATTGTTACCAGAAACCAGGAAAAGGGGGAATGAAGAGAGATTGATTAGTGCGTACAAATATACTGTTTGATAGAAGAAATAAGACAGTGTTTGATAGATCAGTAGGTTGACTATAGTTTACAATAATCTTTTTTATTTCTCTAAATAGCTAGAAGGAATAATTTGAAGGTTTCTGACATAAATAAGACACAAATATTTAAGGTGATGAATATCCCTATTATACTGATTTGATCTTTACAACTTGTATGAAAATATCTAATTACCACATTTACCATGAAAATATGTATATTTTTATGTATCAATGAAAAATTAAATCAATTGTGTACTTTATGGGCAATTTCTTACATGTCAATGATACCTCAATAAAATTATTTTTTTAGGTAGGAGATGAGATGAAATATCACAACTACAACAAAAATAACATCCAACTTCCAGAAAAAAAGCAGGTTTATCCAGGGATGCAAACCATGGCCAAGTGGAATTTATCCCAGACAAGGTTGGTTCAACATTTGGAAATAACATAACTCGTCATACCAATATGCTAAATAATAGAAATTGTATAATCATATAACCATGTTACAGATACAGAAAAAATACTGGGCAATATTCAATACTCATTCATGATAAATTTTTTAGTAAACTAGGAATATAGGGGAATTTGCACAACTTGATAAAGAATAGATTCAAAAATTCTATAGCTAACATCATAGCTAATTGTGAGAAACTAGAAGTTTTCCCACCAATATTAGGAACAAGACAAGGATGTCCATTCTCACCACTCCATTTCTGTAATAAGCAAAACTAAGGAAAGAGTAAAACTCCAATGGCTGCCATCAATTAGGGGGAGAGAGAGAGATGAATAGACATAGTAGAGAGAATTTTTAGGACAGTGAAACTACTCCGTATGATATTA
This sequence comes from Cephalopachus bancanus, assembly GCA_027257055.1. Lineage (NCBI taxonomy): Eukaryota > Metazoa > Chordata > Mammalia > Primates > Tarsiidae > Cephalopachus > Cephalopachus bancanus. The sequence goes on along the minus strand of JAPVLO010001301.1, from coordinate 8,462 downwards.
TAATAGTAGGTATATGTTATTATACATTTGTTAAGTCCATAGAATGCTCTACATCAAGAGTGTACCCTATTGTAAACTATGGGCTTTGGGCAATAATGATGTGCCAATGCAGGTCCATATAAGGTTCATATATTGTAACAATAGACTGCTGTGGTAGGGGATGTTGACAATAGAGAAGGTTGTACATGTGTGGTAACTAGCGAGTATATAGGAACTCTCTGTTTCTTCAGCTTGATTTTGTGGTGAACCTAAATCTGCTCTAAAAAGGTCTTTATAAAAAAATGAAAGCTAGAGCATTTTTTTTTCATTTTCCAATCATGTAGATGTTAATAAGATTATAATTTGGGACACAACCTAGTAGGAAGAAACAAGCTTTTCTGTCTATTACCTTTTTAAAAATTTTGTTTGTGCCATGGCAGTCTGCTGTTCATAAACCTGTGATGGCTTTCTGTCACCAAAATCAGGTCTTTATTTCAGCAGGTATTTGAAGAAGTCCTAAAACATCATTCCTTTGCCATCTCACTGAAATACTATGTAACAAGTCACACCAGGATTTTCTGTTTTCTTAGCAATCAATCCTTCCTTTTCAGACTTGATACAAATGGCAACATCAAATATCATCCACTTGGCACATACAAATGCTCAATTTATAAAGATAATCAAATGACTCATTCAGCCCTACTCAGCTCCAATTCCACCTCCTTCCAGAAGGTAGTAACCTACTGCCTTCTCAGCCCTCATACTCCCATATCCATGGTGGGATCACAGATAGGGATGGAATTATTGGCACTGAAATTTCACTTACGTTTTCTGTATCAGCTGTATCAGTTTCCTATTAATGCTGGGAAAAAATACCAGATATGTTGCAGCATAAAATAATACAAATTTAATATTTTACAGTTCTAAAGTTCAGAAATCCAAAATGTGTATCTTAGAGCAAAAAGCAAAGGGATTACAAGGTTAAATTCCTTCTGTTTCCCCTCTGGTGACTGTAGACGAGAACCTGTTTTCTTGTCATTTCCAGTTTCTAGAGGCCATCTACCTTCCATGGCTCGAGGCTCTTGGCCAACAATCATATCATGCCAACCCCTGCTTTTATTGCCACATTCTTCTGTGACTCTCTTGTCTACCATTTTCACTTATAGAAATCCTTATTAGTACATTGGGTCCATCTACATAATCCAAGATAATTTTTCTCTCAATGATTCTTAACTTACTTTTGTGTGAGGAATAACATATTCACATTCTCTATGGATGAAAACCTGAATGTGTTTGGGGGAGAGTATTTTTCTGCCCATATAATTATAATTTTCCATTATGCTGTGGGGGTATGAATGGGGTTAGTGACATAGAAATCTAGTTCTAATTAATTGTGCCCATAGAAAAAGTAATTTATGCCAGCCTGTAATGCCGTGCTTTGGGAGGCCGAGGTGAGTGAATTGCCTGAGCCTGTGGGTTCGAGACCCACCTGGGCAACTTGGTGAGACCTCATCTCTACAATAAATAAATAAATAATTAGCCGGGCATGGTAGCGCGTGCCTGTAGCTCCAGCTACTCGGAAGGCTGAGGTGGAGGCTGTGGTGGCCAGGAGCATGCCACTGCACTCCAGCCTGGGCGACAGAGTGAGACTCCAACTCAAAAAATAAATAAATAAATAAATATAAAAGAAAGAGTAATTTATTTTCTGCTAAAATCAGTTCTCTAAGAGATAAATCATGTATTCAAATCCATAAGAAAAGTTACTGATTCTACAATGCCTTTTCCTTTTACAGCAATCAAATTCACTTCTATATTTGGTACTATCCCATTAGACAATTTTTGTAATTATTTTCCACCCAACCCCCTTACTCCCATTACCATGGCAACTTACATCCCATTACAAGTGACAGATGAATCAGCAGAAACACTCAGTGAAGCAAACTTCTGAAACACTCCAAGTTGGAGGAGCTTACTTTGTATTAAGAATGTTGCTGAAACTCTAAAGTCTGATGCATAGTAGATTACCTAGTTCTGGCACAATCAAGTTCATTCAGATTTTAAAAAATATTACTGGAGGGAACACTGCATTAAGAGTCAGTGACCTACATTCCAGTTTCAGAATCAAATTTGTTTTTTAATTTTTTGATTGTAAAGATGTGCAGTACATTTCAGGGTTAGGTATACAAACGTTAATTATGCAGGTACCCTTGTTGATGAGGTATGCCCCTTCCTCCCCTAGCAGTTTCCCTCAACTGCTAATACCACCCCACTCGCCTGACAATTTTACACTATTGCCTGTCCCTTTCCTATAGTATTATAATAATTGTTAAAGCTCTGCTTATGAATGAAAACATATGGTACTCTGTTCTTTGTTTCTGTGATAGATCACTCAGTATGATCGACTAAATTTTGGCATGATGCTTCAATAGATGGACAAGTCACACAGCTGTTCTAGGCCACAGGTGTTAAACACAGTGAATAACTTCTCCCTTCCCTTTCTCCCTCCACTGTCAGGGCTGGTAAAAAGACAAATGAGATCATAAACACAAAAGTGCTTTGTAAGCTGTAAAATTCATAGTTAGATGATCAGTCAGTGTAATAGTTATTGGCAAAGATTGTGTAATCTACTGTGAGAAATATAGAGATATTTAAAACAAAGATTTTGCTTCTTAGAAATCTGTAGTTTGATAGAAATAACTTATGGCACAACATTGTTTGTTTATGTTATCCCTTTCTATCAGCAAGATTAACAAAAAAAAACCCCTCAATCTCAAAGGCAACATTAATCACAAAATACTGCTAACCCAAGGTAAGATTTGGGGCTTTGTGTCGAATTGGGGGCATGTTAGTCATGGATGTTTCAGTGTACTCTTTAATCTTTTATTTAAACTCCAATAACAATAACAGAATTAATGTGAAATTATGTTAGTGCTGAATATTTCTCCACTCCTGATTTACTTCTTACGATAGGAGTTTAATTAGTATAATCCCTGGCCTATTTCCACTCTGTTATTCACTTTGTCCTTGAAGAAACTGAGAGATCTTTCTGATTGACAAATTTGTTTAGATTAAATAAGAACATTCCATTTAGCTCCTCCTTTTCCCTTTTGGGAAATACCGGTCTTCTGCTCCTCTGTGGTACAGGGAACTCCCCTGAGAAGGCTGCTTCAGAGAAACATAGCCATCACTGGAAATCACCTCTGAGTTTGCTTATTAGCAAGCCCATTTAGTGATCAGAACTAAAGCCACTTTCTCCAACTTGGCCTCTATCTGTTAATAGGATGGCACTTAATAGGGTAGTCTTTAGTCTTTTATTTCTCAACCTGTTCAAAACAGTGTAAGAAGGTTCCTCGGGGATCTCCATGAACAGTATGTTGTAGGAACCATGCTAACTACTTTCCATTCCTTATTTAATGTAATCTCCATAACTACTCCCCTAAGCATACATTATTGTCCCCATGTGATTCAATAATTTAAAGCAATTCATGTAATTTACCCAAGGTCTCTGAGCTATTAAGTGGTGGAGTTAGAAGTTGTAATGGATTGAGTGTTTGTGTCCCACTCCTCCTTCAATTCACATGCTGAAACTCTAACTCCCAATGTGGTGGTATTTGGAGATGAGGTAGTTGGGAGGTAATTAGGTACACATGAGATCACAAGAGTGAACTCATGATTGAATTAGTACCTTTATGAGACACCAGAAAACTTGCTTCCTCTTTCTTCCTGCCTCACAGAAAGAAGGCATTCATCTAAAAATCAGGAAGAGGAGCCTCACCAGGAACAGAATTGCTATCACCTTAATTTTGGACTTCCTAGATTACAGAACTGCACGAAATACATTTCTGTTGTTAATAAGTCATCTTGTATATGGTATTTTGCTAAAGCAACAGGAGAAGATCACACAGGAATCAAACCTAGCTTTCTCTAAATCTGAAGCCTTTATACTTACTTAGCTGGGTTACCTATACCTTACTCATAGAGTAGTTCTACAGTTTCCACCAAATAACTTTAGACCACAGAAGAACCAAAGTGATGTTCAGTGTTCAGAAAACCCATTTTCTTGTTTTGTCCCTTGCCTACTGTGCGACCTCTGAATTTTTGTTTCCTTATTTGTAAAACAGAAATAATAGAAATAGTACTACTAAAGCTACCTAGGGCACCTGGTGGTTGTATTGAACACATGAGATGGTGAAGGTACAGATCCTTTAGAGAACTGATGACATAATACCAGTGAAGGTGGTTGTGGTTATCATAATTACTTCCTTAAGAAGGAAGAAGTTAGGTCTGAGATCACATGTAAATGGATTTCAGGAACTAAATAGTGAAATTTTAAATATGATTTGGCACAAATTCTTGATCTGATGTTTTGATCCAACAGACTTACTAGTTTGTATCATCTAATTCACATGTCTCAGCCCCTTCAGTACCCATTCATTCTTCTTTCTGGTCAAAAGAAATGCCATTGAAAATAGTAGTCCCTAAGTCTGATCTTAACAAATGACAATTCTACACCCTCTGTTTAGATTAAGAAACATATCTTAAGTGTGTGGAGATTCTCAAAAAGAATGCTATGTAACAGGTACAGTATTTTTAAATGATTGCTATATATTCTTTCTATATATAGAAAAAAAAGGATTCATAAAAGCCATAATTCTAATCTGGAGCATAATAATAAAGTTTGAAATGAGGTTCTGCTATTTTAGGTGGACAATATATCATGACTGAAGCTTCTGAGAGTCACCATAGAATTAAATAATCAATTAGGGAGCAATAATATCTTGCCAAAAATAATCTTAATAGTAAAGTTAACTAGTATGTTGATCAATTTTATCATCTTCGCTTGATAAACAAAGTGGAAAAAACTATACCCATGATGAAGACAATTTATACTTAAATACAGTAAAATGACTCAAGACACATTTTTGAATAACACTCAAATCAATCTTCAGTTTGAGCAATGAAAATTTTGTTATGAAAAAATGTAGTCTGCACATTTTGCTTTTAAGGACAAATCCATTAACTTTTGATTACCTGTCATTTAATGGTATGTTGCATAACTAATGACATTACCAACTGGCCACACTAGCCAGCCTAGAACATTTGTTCTAAATAGGATATCAGATATGTAGTAATGAAACTTGTCATTGTCCCAACGGTGACAAGCACACTCCCCCAAAACTATGACTTTGGACTTGGCCATGTGACTTTCCTGTGCTGTAAAAAAGTGGCCATGTTCTGGTTCCTGGGAGAGACTTTAAAAGACATCTGTTGTCTTAGTCCAGACTATGACCTGCCATGAGAACAGCATGCCCTGGCAGTGGCTACTCATTCAGGCCAGCCTTGAATGAGAAGACATATAGAATCTGGCTGGAGAACTGTCTACATCATTTATGGAACCTAGAGAATAATGAAAATTCAAGCCTCTTATTAAAAAATTATGTATTTTAAGGCAGTGACAGCAGAAACTAAAACAAATGTAGTACTCTCTCAGCACAGGGCACTCTATGATCATCCTGGTTACACACACCCATGAAACCAGCCCTGCATGGAAGATCTCCAGCTGAGCTCCAGGCCTCACATTATATGAGCAAGAAATAAATGGTTGCTGTTGCAAGCCACTAAAATTTTGGAGTTACTTGCCGTAGCAGATGCTAACTAGTGCAGCAGATACCTAAAATGAGTAACAAAATCAGTTGTGAGAGTGCTTATTATTGTGGAAAAATGGGAGAGCTCATGCCCATCCAAAGCAGGCAGCAGCTACTTAGTGATTGCTCATGGTTGCCCAGTGAGCAAGCACCACCTGCCAGGGTGCTCCCCCAGTGCTGCAGCACTTCCTGTGCTTCAGCACTAGGAGGAAATCCACATTTTATGTGAAATATCTCCTTTTTAGACAATGTATCTTATTTTTTAATATATTACATAGGAAAAACAAAATATGTTGTCTTGATCTTGTTGATTACTAAACTGTGGTTTTCTTTTCTGGTAGTTTGTTGGTATAGATATAAGATGACTCAAAACTAGGAGCAGTTAAAATAACTGCTATATTATATTCTTTCAGTTTGCAATAGCCAGAGTTTGCTCTTTGCGTAGTAATATCTTAGGACAAGAAGAGAAAATCATTATCTGAAATGCCATGCAGGTAAACAGACCTGTCTCCAGAATTCTGTACTTAAGGTAAAAGGGACTTCCTTAGAGTCTAAGAAAGGTTGAGAGAACATCATAGAGGATGCCCTTTAAATCAGAGTAAAGCCAAATAACTTATACTCCAACAAGTAAGTTTATCTCTTTATCTCTCTAACACACATATACACACACACTTTATTTCTCAGGGGTTTAAATAAAACTTGACTTAAATTTCTCCTCTGTCATTTTGTCAAGATTCTTAATCTTGTGGGGATACAATTTTCTCATTAGAAAAATGGTGATTTTAAATGGACCTATTCTATAGGATTGTTTAAATATTTAGATAATGCCTGTATAATTTTTAACACTCTATCAGCCACAAAGTGACTTTAGCTATTCTTTTTTGTTTGTTTGTTTTGAGTTCGAGTCTCACTCTGTTGCCCAGACTGGAGTGCAGTGGCCGCTCCCGGCCACCGCAGCCTCGACCTGCGGGGCTCCGGCGATCCTTCCGCCTCAGCCTTCCAAGTAGCTGGAACTACAGGCGCGCGCTGCCACACCCGGCTAATTTTTTTGATGTATTGTAGAGATGAGGTCTTGCCAAGTTGCCCAGGCGAGTCTCGAAGCCGCGGGCTCAGGCAATTCACTCACCTCGGCCTTCCAAAGCGCGGGATTACAGGCTGAGCCACCGAGGCCGGCTTATTATTCTTATATTGATAGCAGAGAGCCCATTATATTTCACTTACATGTGCACCAGGCTCTAGAACAGTGCCAATAATAAAGTAGATATTCAATATATTGTTGAGAAAATCAACTAATTCTGTCCAATAAGCAATTGAAATCTTACTCGCCATTGAGAGAAATGCAGAAATAGCTAACAAAGTTGTGGCAAATATTATTTTATCTACTGTATATAGATTCAATATATTCAAATACTCTGATCTATTTAATCAAGCCATTTCCTTCTTGATTGCTAATAGAACTCCAATTTGGGGGAGGGGCGGCGGCGGCGAGAAAAGTAGAGAGAGACACCAGTAGCGGCCGCCGCCACGGAGCCATGGTGAGCGGGGACGGCGATGGCGGCGCCTGGACCTGGCGAGCGCAGCGGCCGTGAGCGGCCTTCGATGCGGTGCAGCTTGAAGAGGCAGCGGCGCCGCCCCTGGCCGCACGGGCCGCGGTGGCCCGGGGCCGGCGGCTTTAGGGCAGGAGGAGGGGCCTCCTGGAGGCGCGAGAGGAGAAGGGGGTATACTCGCGGTCGCAACTGTCGCTGGCCTACAGCACCAAGGCGCTGGGCAACGCCTTCACGCTGTTCATGTCCCGCAGCACGGAGTTCATGAGCTCGGACGTGGAGCTCTGGAGCTGCCTCTGCAGCCTCAAGCACCAGTTCTCCCCGCACATCCTGCGCAGCAAGGACCTCTAAGCCTACTCCTCCAGCTGGGTGGTGCCCGATCCCCGGTGTCCCCGCCGCCCGCAGCTACACACGCCGTCCGGCCCGCGCGCCGCGTCCAGGAGGAGGCGCCGCAGAGCACGGGTGGCCACCGCCCGCCGGAGAAGCCCTCCCACCCCGCCGCCGCCCCCGCCCATCCCTGAGAAGAGCTGCCCGGTGAAGCCCGTGGCCCCCGAGCCCTGCTTCGGAGGCCGCACGCTGGAGGAGATCTGGAGGGCGGTCACCCCGACGCTGACTACCTTCCCCGCCATCCGCGTCATCTGCGACGTGTGGGGCCAGCGCAGCCTGGCGGCGGCGCGGCGCAAAACACACCAAGTCCTGCGAGTGAACCTGGAGCCCATCGTGAAGCTCCGCCGCTTCCCGGTGCCCCGGACTTGCGGTGCGGCCTCGGGGGCGCCTCCTGCCGGCCCTCGACCCTGAAACGGCTTGCGCCCGAGGAATGAACAAGTGTCAGTCGAGTGTTTACAGATCCGGCCAGGACCCCGTCCCCGAGTGCACATTAAGCGCATAGAAGCACAGGATGAATTCCCCTCTCCGCGCCCCTCGGGACGCGGCGCCACCTTCTGGGACTCCGGGGCAGGTGTGCCCCCCGCTGCCTCCTGGCGGGGTCTCGGAGGGCGGAGACAGCTGGACCCTCAGGGTAAGTCCCTTTTCTTCCTCACCCCAGATGAGACGTCTCTAGGACTGTAGGGGCAGATCCGTTTTCTCCTTTTTGTACTCTACCTCACTGGTCTAGAAGTCCTCTAAAGAAGTCATTATTTTTCCAAAAGAATTTGATTTCGTGCTTGTGTCATAAAGCCAGAATTTACTTGCTCTTTATCCCCTCACCCCTTTTCTTTTTTACTGCCACTCCTCTTTCTGGATGAAAAATCAAAACTTGTGGTGTTGCACTAGCTTGTACTCAGGGTATTCTGAC